>VXBH01008625.1:200721-248097 GCA_013400035.1 Rynchops niger | reverse complement strand
GTGTTTGGGGCGAGTGCGGGAGCGTTTTGCGGGGTGCGGGAGCGTTTTGAGGGGTGCGGCCCCGCTCCCGGGGTCCGCAGCCGCGGGGGGGGCGGGAGCCGCGGGGCCGCCCCGGCCGGGCGCTGTCCGCGGCAGGCGGTGCTGAAAGCGCCGCGGGCGGAGGCCGAGCCGGGCCTCGGCCCGCGGCCACACCTAGAGCCAAGAACAGAAAGGCTGGCATCCAGCCCTGGGTTATGTTTCCCTTAAGATAGCGGGGTTCCCCCCCCTACGTCTGCCCTCACCTCGTCACGCTCCCGCCTCCACAAACCCCCGGGGTCAGTCCTGGCAAGGGCTCCTGGCAGTGTTTGTAAGCGGCCGTTTGCCCGTTGGGTCTGCAAGTCTGCGGTCGCTGCAGCACTGTTGTATCCTCACTGGCCAGGGAGGGTGAGAGGGACCGGACCAAGCAGCTAAAGCCAGGTATGGCAGTAGTGAACAAAAATATAGGGAGTGAATTGAAATACTAGAATACCTAACCTGTAGATTGATAATAGGTTGGAGGAATGAGAAATGTGCATGTGAGATGATTGATATTACTGAGCATCCATGAGATGATCCAAATGACGGGCATGCTAGAATCACTGCTACAGCCTGTTCAGGCAAGAGAAGAGGGAGGGAGGGAGGGAGGGAGAGAGGGATGGAGGAAGGGCAGCCTCTGTCAAAGGCAGTCTGGCATGCCATAAATACTGATGGTTCGGGTAAAGCTCAAAATGCCTGGAGATCCCTATGCCAATAGTGACTTACCTGGGGTGGGGGGGAGTCCTGTGAGGGTAAAGTGTCCACTGCAGACCACCGAATAAAATAGGAGTAGAAAGATTAGCTCCTCTAATATCCCTTCTCAGAGTGCAGAGACAGGCATCTGATAGGAGATCTGAGGCTGGGGAGCAGATGCTGAAGGTCTCATGCTGCAGCTGGAGAAGCATCCCTGGGGTTTCTAACAGCCATCAGTTTCTAAGCTCAAAAATAAGTGAAATCAGCTTGGAGAATTTCTGCGTCAGACCTTGTTTTCATAGATCATAATGAGTTGGGCAGTAGGCTAGAAAATGATGATTTTTTAGATGCAAATTATCACATTGTTATTCCATTTCAGAAGTGCCAGCAAAATGTAGTTATAGGCACCAATATACATTAAACTTCAAAAAAATCCTATTCTCTAGGCTAAAACCTATTGCAAACAACAAGGAACAAGAGGAACTATTTAAAAATAATAAAAAAGATAATTAAATTAAATTATGGGCGCTTGGTTGATAGAGCGACTACTGATAAAACAGATTTCTATGATTCACATTATTTATTCCTAGATGATATTTTTAATTAAGAAAAGTAATATTAAAAATATCAATGTGTCCCATTTTCAGTGGACTAAAAACAAGAAGCAAGATATATTTTAGAAAATAAGGACCAGTGAGATATTGGTATGCAGTGGGTGTTTTTAGCAGACTTCTGATGAGCTTTTTTTTTTTTTTTTTTGCTCAATACTGGTCAGTATCTTTATCAATGACCTGGAAGAAAATATGTAATCCCAGCTTGTAAAAAATACCTATGACCCCAAAGCGAGTAGAATAGCAATTAACAATGGTAACGCGCCAGTTGGCTGCACGACTTGTGTGTATTGATAAAAAGGGCTTGTTCAAACAGTGAAGTCAAATGCAAAGTCATGTGTCCAGCAAGGAGGAAGGCAGGTCAAATATAAACAACAGGCAAACGTCTTCTGCCAAACAGCAACTGTGTCAAGAACTGGGGAGTGACTGCACATAGCCCACTGAATACAAACTCTGTGTGACGCTGTAAATAAAGCAGCAAATGCAATCCTTGTAGATATAAGCAGAGGAATGTCAAGCAGAAGAAGAAAGGTTGTATTATTTTTGTGTATGGCGTTAGCAAAACCCTTCTTGGAGGAACAGTAACAGGAATTACATTAGCTCCGGAAACCAGGCTTTGTGGCAAGAGTCTAGAGAGGCTCAGTCTAGATCCATCCTAAAGATGTTAAGGAGCAACTTGATCATCGCCTTTAAGTATCTGCTTGGGGGAGGGATGTGTGGTACGTGATGGAAAGGGGCTCCTTTTTTCAGCAGAGGAAGGACTGGTGAGATGCCAGGAGCAGGTTTGGATGCCACACAACTTCAAACTACAAATATGGTGTGTGGTTTTGAGTGAAGGTAATCAAGTAGTAGGAAAAAATATTTGGGTACCTGATGGATTCTGTGTCACCTGAAGGCTGTAAATCAAGACTCAGACATCTTTCAGCAAGACATGTTTTAGCTCAAAGAGGATGGCTTGATGTGGAAATTTTCTAAGCATATGTTCTGTAGAGATCCTGGAATATAAGTCTTGAGATAACCGATAGAGGCAAATGAGTCTTCTACAAGGAAAGGGCACAAAATTTAGCTTAATCCCTGTTCATTTTTGTTTGAGAAACACTTCCCCCCAAGTGTAAAAGAATAATCATATGAAGCCATGGGAATCTCAACTAAAATCTGTGTTCCACATTTAGCTCTGTGCTATATGAGTCCAAGCAAAACAGTACTCCATCCTGTAAATGTTGTATTTCAAACAGCTGAATTTGTGCAAAAATATTGTCTTTATCTTTCAGACAAAAATTTGTGCTTCATGAGCCTGTTAGGAGGATTTTTTGCTTAACATAGAGAGGTACACTTTTTCTATTTAACACACAGCACTAATTAAGCCAAAAGGAAGTATAAGATTTGCACCATTATGCCACTGTAGACATACCATTGTATGCCATCATAATTTTTTTCAATCTGGATCTTACCATGTTTTATTCAGGCCAAAAGCCAACCTTTTGCTGTAGGATTTTTGCCTGACTAGGAGATGCTTAATTATTTGGAAGCCTCTTCTAGGGGAAGAAAGGTTCCCACTGGGTTATTTTTTTCCACCAGTCATGTGAATTTAAGACTCAGTATCATCATTATCCTTGAGTTTCCAGATAGCTGGGGTTCTTGCTACAACCCCCGACCTGCAACTGCAACCCACCGCTGACCCTCTCGTCTGTGCAGAGCTGAACTCACCGCAACAGGGCTCCTCTGTCCTCTGTCAGTTGCAAGGCTGGGTCAACAGGGCTCACCGAGTGAGGTTGATTCATGTCTGCGTATATAAAATGAATGCCATACATATAAATTAATAATTCACATAAGATACATAACACATAATAAAAAAGTAGGTGAGTTACGGTGCTGTACAGCCATCCATACCAAGGGGTTGAGACAAACACCCACATAGCCCTGAAAACACTCCGAGTTATTTGCGGCATCAGATGTGCTTTGAGATACACGTATGTTCTGAGTCACAAATTTGAGTTGTATTTTCTAGCTTTACATGGCTCTGAGAAACAGTTTTGGATGCTAATGTGGGGGGGAGGAAAGGCAGGAGGAGAGAAGAGGGCAGAGGTTGTTTCTAAAACTTGACATGAACGTTAGTGGCCTTTAGCCTGAAATGAAACTCCATTTATATCCTAAAGAGGTACAGAGAAGGAAACGCAGATCCCATGCAAAAAGTCTTAATAATTGGAGAAAAATATGATTTGGAACAAAGTCCTGCATTAAAGCCACATGAAAACCCCACTGCTGTTTGGTGCCAGGGAGCCCAGCTGCTCACCTTGACCGACACGACCAACACACACCCAAACTCCAACCAATTCACTTTCATTTCCCGCTGACACTCAGAGAAACACCAAGCACGAGGTAGATGCTGCACCATCCTCCCCTGCAACTGGCTCAGGAGGGGAACCTCCGAGATGACCCCGGCTGGCTTTAGCATCCACGTGCAGAACCACTGGGGAAACACGGAGTGACGCATCACAGCCAGCAGCCTAAAGAACACCTCCCTCCATCTTGGCCTTGCTGCAGTTCGCCTGCTGCTTCCTTCCCGTGGAAGCAATGCCACCCAAAGGACAAAAGCCAATGAACCAATGTCAAAAGCAAAACCTAATCCACGCAGCCCTGCTAACACACCAAAGCCCGTGCTGGCACTCTTCCAGCTGACAAGCTTGTGCTTCCTTCGACAATTAAATTGTTCCCCCACCTTGTCCCAGCTCAAGGAACCCCAACACAACAGTGTCCTCCTCCTGCCTGGGGTTCAGAGCGTGAAATCCAAAGGGCAGCCCTGCAGAGCAAGGTAGAAAGCGTATTTTTCAATTTAAAAAAATGGTTCACTTTGAAAGTGGTGTTGGGTAAAACACTGGGGTTAAAGGCATCACCATGTGAGGTCAGAGGCTCCAGGTTTCACATGGTTCTCCCTCCTGGTGTTTCAGGGTTGGAGAGGGAGGCAGCAGAGTGCCAAAGCTGGGGGGAAGGCCCTGAGAGAGTTTCTTCGTAGCTCTGGGGGAGAAAGGGCTCGTCCTGCCCTATGGACCTGTGACAATCCAAGGATTGTTCTGTTGATTTCTGCAAAGTGAAACATGGGGGATTTGGTGTGGAAAGATGATATTAAGTCAATCAAGAGGCAGTGTTTTGATATTGATTTTTTTCCCATTTTCTTTTTATTCATTTTTCTTCAATTGTGGAAGAAAAGGCTCCTCTATATATGCCCACGTTCCCTGTTTTGGCATGTTAGACTTTTTTTTTTTGCCTTTTTAAAGTTCTGAAATTCCTCACAACTCATCCTTTCACAAGCACACTTCTGTCTTCAAGGAAACATCCTTGCTCACCAAACACGGTTTTATTTCTGCCTTGCTCTAAGAGCAGCCTGCCACTGCTTCATCTCTGGGGCTTGGGTCAAACCCAACCCTTTCTGAAACATCTCCATCCACTTTTCCATCCCTGCTCATCAGCCTTTGGTTAGCAGAGCTGTACTGGGGCTCCCCCTGCCCTTACCCTCTCCCAGGGCAGCGGGGATGCTCAGAGGCAGCAGTTTCGGTCACCCCCAAGGACAGGGTTGCGACATTATTATTTGAGTCTATCAGAGGCACTTGGGTTTTTCTACAGCTATTTTTTTTGAGCACTCTCAAGCTTTTGATAGCGAATAGGCAATTGTGGTCAAATCTGCCATTTCTGTCTGTATTTCAGCTCCTGTGCTTTGGTTTATGGAGTGATGGGTTGCTCCAGGTCTGCTCACGTGGGATGAAGGGGTTTGCGAGACGTCACTCAGTTGTGGTCTTCTCCTGGGCCATCTCAGTACCTGAGATGTTTTAAACCTGTTTGGCCACTGAGTTGCCCACCCACTTCATTTCCAACAGTGCCAGGACCTGGACTTACTCAAAAAAACATAGCTCATAGATCACGTGAATCTTAACATTCAGCAAGTCTCCACTATTTTTCCCTTCCCCACCCTTTTTGTCTAATTAGATTTAATTTTTCCTTATATCCTACGTGTTATTGAAGAGACTTTATGTCCCAACCAACAGCTGGGTAAAAAACATTTCTGATGGAAAATAATGAAAGAGGACTGTACTGTCAAAAGTAAGACTCTCCATTGCATGCCTTCTTAAGAAAATTTGAGCAATTAAAAATCCCAGCAGGCTTCTCTTTGATTATTCAATGCAGCCCTTGTAGAGGAGCAACACCGAGGTTCGCTGCATCGCCTAAAGAGGGTTCTGAGATGAAGGGATGGAGTTTTGTAAGTAAAGTGGGAGGGAGAGGCAGGAGCTGAGGCTTTTGTTTACGGTGTGTTGTTTTAATATCCTGAATTTCAAGAATCGCTTTTTTTTTTTACTTTATGGAGATGTCTGAAGTGCAGAGCAGTTTAATGAGAGCATTACTGCCTGTGACGGAGCTGGGAGAAATGGGTGAGCAGAATGACAGCGCGCCCTTTCCCCTTGTGCTTAAATGCGAATGTATCTGAAAATGACCAGAAGCAAGATTTGACCCCCCCGCCCCCATCCTCATGGGGAGATCAAAAGAGGCTCTGCCTCTGCCCTCTGCAACATGAGTAAGAAGTCAAAGACTCTGCAAGGCTGCCTTGTGTTTCCATTTCATCTGCGGGCTGAAATCCGAATGCATAATTAGCCAGAGCAATCGATGGAGCGAGAGGTGGGTCATGGGACTGCGGGAGGACAGCACGGGCAGGGAGGGCCTGATTCAGCCCCGGCTTCGCTCCCCACAGCCCGGGGAGCACAGGCCGAGTGGCAGCGGGAAGGATCCAACCCGGGCAGAGCCAGGACAGACGTTACTTATAACACCCGGGGTGATTTCTTGGACACGGGGCGTTGAAGCATCCGTGCTCACCTCTCAGCAGCTTTTTAAGTTACTGCTGGGTGGGCTCTGCAGCGCTAGAGAGGCGCTTCCACTGACACTCAGGCTGCTGAAATCGCAGCAAACAGCTGAAATCTTTCATAGGTTCAAGGGGCCTGGGAGGGCAAGACGTGCCCTGCCTGGCCACATCCTCCTGGCTCAACGCGGTGGCAGAGAGCAAAACCAGTCAGCCCAGCCTTGCGCCGTGGGGTGAGTCACGCACACACTCCCAGGACTTGCCCAAAACATGCTGAAACGGCGGTTTCTTGGGTTATGCGCTGGGCGGACAGAGCAGAACCGGCAGGACAGCAGCACCCATGGCTCTTTTGGGTGCCATTATGTACCATTTAATGTCACGTTCCCATTGCTGCACTCCATACAGACTCCTTCTGTCACGGCCTTTGTCACCAGCTTCCTGCATCTCAAGCATCTCATCCCCCCTTTATGACCCACAGAGAGGAGGAGTTTTCCCAAGCACCGGAATAAACTCCATCAATAACTACTCAGGGATTCTTTTGAAATATTTATAAGCTCTTAAATATTTAGCAGTATTTATTACTGTCTGTGAGACATTACATTTTCTCTATGACAATGCCACCTCCCAAAACGTGCCACGTTCCTCCTCCTACTTCCACCGACCATAAACAAACCCAGCAGTGAGAAATCTGATCCTACAACCTCATTCGAGAAAGAAACAGGGGCTCTGCTTCTGTTTAAAACCTGATTTTTCTCGTCGAAATGCTCGCACCTCCCACACCATCTTCTCTGCTACATTTGAACAGCAGCCTGGGCGATGCCGAGGGTATCAGTTAGCTGAATGCTGAGCCCCAGCAGTGGCAGCCCATGTGTCTCGTGTGACCTTGGGCAAGTCACTTAATCTCTCCTGACCGGTGTAATGGGGGGGTACTCATGTCTCGGCTTTCCTTGCTGGGCTGTTATGGGTCTGTGTTGGGTATCACAGCGAGGGGGGAGACGGTAGGAGCGGCTTGTGATCAGCAGCTGGCCCAAAATACACATCCTCACCCCTGTGTGTTCTGGCCTCCGAAATCCCTTTGGGCAGCAAGGCAGGACGGGTACAAGGGGTCCCCCAGGCAGAGGAAGAAGGCGCTGAGATACATCGGAGCTGGGGTCGACACCACATCACAGTAATTGTGGCCAGGGGGCAAGGGGCAAGGAGAACCAGTCCAGTTGTGTTGAATGTGCAGCACAAGTAACCTTAACCTTAACCCTACCCCTAACCTTAACCCTAAACTCCACCTGGAACCAGGGGGCCCAAAGCAGCTACAAAAAGACCAGACAACCTCTAAGACAGAAAAATCAGCCTAAGATAGAGATAAAGCCAGGGCACTTCTGGACTTTGGGATAAGCGTGTCCTCTCTGGCATTGATAACCCCTGAGCCTGTGGTGCCACCAGTGCCCAGCCAAGCACGGCTGGATTTTCAGGGTGCCCTGCATGGAGAAAGCTAGGCAAAGCCTGCAGTGCCCATCACAGCCCTGAAAATAAAAGCAGGGCCAGGGCACAAGTCTCGTCCCCCCGAAGCACAATTTCTTGCACATATTGATGATGTGCAGTCACACCTGGAGAAGACAACCTAGGTCGGGAGCATATTTATTTTCTCTCCCTTTCCAGCATCAACTAGCTTCCTTCGGCAAGCCTGAGCTGCTGTCTTGGTCATGCCAGCAGAAAACTGCTAAATCCATGTTTCGGGAACAGAAAAACCTAGAGTCTTTAGAAATATGTATTTTGAAGGGCAACTTTAGGGCTCGTCCCAGGAGGAGATGAACTGGGTTGTGTCTGTTCTGGAGCTGGAGTAGGAGGCGAACGCAGAGGAGGTCCCACGGGTTGGGTGGAGAGCCTGTCTCTGAGCCAGGCAAGGAAGGACTGGCTCAGCTCCTGCTCCACAAAGGTGTCTGCTTTCTTTGAAAATCCAGCGGCCCCTAATTGAGCTTAAGCCTTCCCTGAGGAGATCACATTTTGCTAGGGCTTATTGGCAAGGGAAGTAGGAAAATCCAGTTTTCCCAGAAAGATCTGGCGAGCTGGGTGGGGGCTGCTGAAAGGCATAGCTTTGCTTCTGGCACCTTTGCTTTGTGCAAAGACATCGTCGATGCTTCTTTGGGGGAAAAATGGGGTCCTGGGAATAACACAAAGAGAGAGGGTTTCGCTGACCACACAGCCAGGTGATACACGGCAGCAGGAACATGGCATCCCTTTGGTGTCACCATGAGCCCTACCTTGGCTGCCTCTGCCACTCCATGCCGTCACCCAGCATCCCCCCGGCTTTTCCGTATCTCCATAGATGGGATGTTTCCTGCTGGCACGGTCCCGGTTCTGCCAACACAGCTCCCTGCCAGGGTCAGCATCCTCAGATGCTTGGCCAGCAAAGGCAAGCCATGGGTCAGCCCCAAGACCAGCAGAGAGCCGCCAGGCAAATGCTCCCCGTCTCTGCTCCGTGGGGAATTGGGGACTGTAAATACTCCGCTCCTGGTAGGGTTGCGATGCTGCCACGTGTCAGCCTGAGGGAGTAGCACAACGCGCGCCGGGGCGTACAAAGCACTGCCTTTGATGTGCTACAACGGCTTGGGAATGAAAACAAACATAGCGCTTGCACGGGGAAGAATTAGGGCAGTGGAAATCAAGAGTGGAAATCTGTTGGGGTTTCCCCCCCCTACCATTTAAAAAATAAAAGACACTGGGTGACACCAATCTCCCAGCCTGTGGCTGGCCAAGGTGGGGACCGGGACCTCTCCAAGGATGAAGACTGAGGTGACCGTCCTACTTCGGCCGTGCCACCCACATCCTGGTGGAAGCGAAATATAAGACCATGGCAGGATGAGGAAAATATTTGCCAGGTGCCTTTTGCTGCTACCCTTGTCCTGTCTAACTCTATCCATGGGCCCAGGGCAATAAAAATAATTTCAAAACAGAGCAGTCGGGACTACCTGGAACACCCTCCCCTGTGCTTGCCAAACAGTTTATTTTTGCTCCTGATATTTAGTCTCTCGTCGAAGCCGAGATACAGCTGCAGAACACCAGCTCCGGGACAGATTTGCGCCTCAAATTGATGTTGCTTTACTGCAGGCAGCATATTTACATCACTTTACACCAGCTGGAGAGCTGTTGGCCTCATAAACTGGACAGGAGAGACAAATTTCAGCTGAAATCACACTGGCCAGTTTCTGCCCAGTCCAGCTGCAGGGATGTTCACTCCCCTGGTTTGTACTTAAATAAATCCCAGTCCTCAGAGGGGCGTTTTAGATTGAGCGCTGGCAAATGCACATTTTGGCACATTTCTCTCTGAAAAAGCAGGGAAAATACTACACTGGAAGAGGAAAACTCTCTCCCTTCCACCTTACACAGCCCATGCTGGCTTACGGGGCAGCCAGCGAATGCCCCAGCCAGGGAAAGGTGTACAACCTCACTCTTCACGTCAATACCACGCATACAGACACTCTTCTTACCTAGAGATGCTTAATCCTTCCCTGAGGGCTTCCAAGGAAGGTGTTTCAGTGCTGTCCTGCAGCAGAGAGCTCAAAAACCATCCTTATTTATGTTAAGTCATCTTCTTCATCCATTTTTATCTGCTAAGACTTACTTTTCCTGGGTTAGATGCTTCCCCTCCCCTCGCCAGCCCCAAGAGCTCTAAGGCACCCTGGCAGCAGCTCTGGGGGTCAAATACCAGGTGGAGGGCAGTCCACCTCGGCAGGACTCAGCTGCCCATCCTCCAGGTGAGCAAGGAGCTGAGCATGATCCTCCCGTCCCTGTGATACCAGGGGGGAGATGGCTGGGAACAAATTATATCCTATCTATCTCCCTGGGAATGGTGAGAGCGACAGCACTGTGCTGATCACCTGCCTGACAGAAAAGTAGGTTCAGTTCCTACCTGGAGGTGCTGGTGGCAGCTTCAACCCAAGCAGCAGCTCCCTATACTTGTCCTCATGTTGCTCACCTGGTGGGCATTGCCCGCTCCCAGCTGCTCCACCACAGCAGGGTAGGATGCTGCAGGGCAGATCATCACTTTGGCCTGGGTTGCTTTGCCAGGCTCTTTCTCAGATGCCTCTTCTGAAGCTCTGGGACCTGGATGATTTCTTGCCAGGCTCCTATGTGCCTTCTCACATGCGCCATGCCTTGCAATACTCCAGTTCTGAAAAAAGAGGGGAAAAATAGGAAGTCTTCAGTTTCAATTTCAATGCTATCAAATAGGCTGTTCCTCTTTGGCTTCATCTGAAAAACCCAGATCACCTGGGACCAGTCTGGTCCCCTGCCCAGGTCCTGGGTTGCTGGGTCTCCAGCAAATGCTCTGCTATTTCTAGGTCAGCTCACTGTGACTCATTCTTCAACCTTTTCTTTTTTTTTCCCCCCCAGTTTGTTTTAAACATTTAATGTCACTTTTCTGTCATGAAGCCACGTGTGGCCGACAGATGGTGATAGCATGAGTCTTGTTAGTCATCCCTGGGGCGGCTCTGGGAGTTGGACCCTGGTATGGGGCCAGGGTGGGCTGGGAGGTGGGAGGGCAGCACCACTTCTGTGGGCCTTTCACAGCCTCCGCTTCCACCATGGCTTCCCAGGTGTTTGGTGGACATTGCTTTTTTGTGCTTATGGGAAGTCACTAAAACGAATGTGCAGCAACAAATGAAGCTACTTAGCAAGGAAGTCCCTTCCAAATTTATTACTTCTTACAATACCTGGGTGCAGCTGTGAACTAACGGAGTGGGGGAAAAATTGTAACAGAGCAATTAGCTCGGAGATTAAAATCATTAAGCATTAGGGGGCTTAATGGGCTTTTTCTACTAACCAAAAGTCTTCTGGGAAGCTGACTGACATCATCCAAGAGGCACTGATCATGAGGTGGGAAAGGCTGGTTGGGTCAGTGGGACACACCGGGATCTCCCCAGGCTTGCCCTGGGAAGCATCAACCCTGTGATGAAGAACCACTCTCTGCCCCTCCTCCTGCTTCTGCCCAAAAGAGAAGCCTCCCTTGAAGAGTGGTCAGGGCTTGTTCTTCCAGTAGGAATATCATCTTGTCCCTCCCGGAAGTCCAGGGAATGGAGGTGCCCATGGTTTCCCCAGCTTTAACCCAGGCACGGCGGTAGGCGATGGGTGGGGGAAGGTGCTGGTTGAGGTAGAGAAAGCGGCCCTGGGGCAGGTGGGAGAACTGGGCTCTGAGATGAGTACGTCACATGAACACATCCCTGGTTTGGCATTCAGAGTTATATATTATATTTTAAAACATTTTTTAAAATATATATACACAGACCTCCCCTCCCACCAATTAGACCGAGAATAACTGCTGGCTCCTTGCCCAAGTTGGGCTCAGGGTAGGAAGCAACATTTAGGTCCTGCAAGTGCTGCGAGCTCACAAATAAAACGAAGCGTGCTGGTGTATCTGGGTCACTCTCCCCTGCAGGAGAAGGTATTTTAGACAGCGGGAAAGTGCCTGCCTTGCCCTCGGCACCTGGTGGCCATGTCCTGCCTCGGAGGCCAAATTGTTCGAAATGAAAACGAGATGCCCTGGAAATGGTTTTGCCTTCTCCATTGCTTGTGGCTGTGCGCCCTCCTCTGCTCCCCCTCTCAGTGAAGAGCGATTAAGACCGTGCAAAAGTTTCTTGCCTCTCTGCTTCCTCACGTGTGCTTTCAGAGGGCTGGCGCAGAGCGTGAGCGGACTGAAGCTTCAGCCCCCCGTGGGGAGAAGGGCATAAATCAGGGCTGGCCAGTAGCATTTCTCCGTCAAAAAAAATAATAAAATAATTAAAGGAAAAAGGAATTCCCAGGAATATGGATGAACCAGATACGAAGGCAAAGCAAATACAATTTGAAATTACACCTTGAAAAATTGAACACGAGGCCTATTTGATTTCATTAACATCAATTTCGGTGATGGAGCAGTGCCAGTGGAGCCGAAACGTTGCGATTAAATACGCTCAGTGAGAAGCGCCAAAAGAAACATCTCTTAAATAAGCACCGATTTCCTACTGGAGACGTGCAATGCCATTTTTTCATTCAGTCTGGACAAAATCATCCCCTACCATTTTTGTAGCCCTGGACCATGTCCTCTGATGGGTCTTTCCCCACCGTCATCTGGAGGGAAAGCCTCGAAGACAGAGGTATCTGAAGTGCGTCTGCAGAGCAGGCCAGCAAAGCGGGGCTGGGGCAGCGGGGAGGTGCCGCCAGCGCTTGGGAAGGGTTCGGTTGTCACCCCGTCCGTTCCTCCCCAGCACAGCAAGGCTGAGGTCACCCACCAGCCACCGCAGCACAGCCGCGCTGGAAGGCACGGAGCCGGGGAGCCGCGGCTGAAAGCTCTCCACAGCCCAAGCAAGCTACCAGTGGTCTAATGTACCCCTTGGCAGGGTCTAGCACCGGTCATTTATTTATGTCACCTATGCTTAAAAGCCACGCAAGGCTGACAGGAGCATTAAGGACAGTTTACACCAGAAAAGAAGCTGGCTCTTCTTTTCCAACCCAACATCCTTGCATTGGTGTTGCAGGCTATGAAGTGCTCATAGAAAATGAAAATACCAGAGTGTGTTTTCTGGGGTCCAGCATGGTCTCTGGATATCACAGGTCTCTAACAGGCTGGGAAAGGGCCGGGAAGCCGTGACAGAAGGCTGAGCTCAAAGGCAACGAACAGGCCAGAAACCCAACAGACCGGCAGAGGAGCAGGATTGAGATTCCTGAAACTGATGGCTTTTCAGACCAAAATCTACTCTTTCCCAAGCAAAAATCTTTGCACAAGCAGGGAGGGAAGGTTGGGAGCTGCGCAAATGGCTGACTGTAAGGAATACGAACTGTAAGGAATGCAAAGCTACTGCAGTGTCTTTGGCATTAGCAGTGTCTGCAGGGAGACCATGAACCTGGTCCCCATGAGCAGCTATTTTGCATGAAAGACACAATAAATTTTGTAAAAAATGGTCTTTTCTGACAACGTGGACCTGGAGGTTGGGAGGAAGCACCACAATATCAGAGCCACCACAGCGGTTCAAAGCAATGAGCCACCAAACCCAGTGTCCCATTTCCTTAAACCCGGAACAACCAGTGCCATGCTTGCCTGTGGAGCTCCTCAGCTTAGCCTCACACCGTGCACGGCCCCGCTTTCTTTGCGTTGGAAGACCCAAGAACAGCAGAAGACCCAAAAGCAGGAGGAGGCCCAAGGAGAGTGGAAGGCTCACCCTCTTTGCCCTTTCTGTGCCAGCCATGACCTCTGTCCTGTCCCCCTGCCCTTGCTGCCCAGGTCCTAGTTGCTCCTTGCATGGAGTCACATTGCTGATCGCCCATAGTTTCAAGATGCTGAGGCCCACACCTCCTCCCGTGCCGGCCAGCAGCACCTGCCATGGCAGGAGGCACCGCGACCGCAGCCCGGAGGGGGAACACACCACCAACAGCCCAGGCATCTCTTGGAAGAGCTAAAGCCATTTTGTCTGGCCTTATACAGAGGATGAGACTCACAGCTGGAGGAGCTAACGTGTTCCAACAGGCTTGGCCACGGCTGCCTGTCACCCTCTTCATTTAGCCACTGAAGAATAAGTCAGCCTGAGAAGATTTAATCTGTAAAAAAAATAATGAGGCTTTAAATATGACATTGTGATTGCAGCGCGGACACATCTAGATGCCGCAAACTAATGCCACGATCTTGTGCCACCCCGAAGCCGTGGTGCCACCTGGCCTGAGTCCTCTGCCACCGTCCCGGCGGCGGGGGGCTGCTCCTGCCATGGTGCCAGCCCGCTGGTAGCACAGCTCCTCTCCAAACGGGATTTGAGATGGCAATGAAGAAAATACAATCTTTTTAAAGGCTTTTGCTTTGAAGTGCGTGGCTGTGAAGGTCGGGCTCAGCTGCACAAGCGAGCCAGCAGAGCCAGGAGCGAGCGGGCAGAGCCACCCAAAGGACACAGCCCTGCAAGCGAATGGACAGACTCTGCCCCAAAACCTAGTGAGAATGGACCGGTTTGGGGCATGAAGAGCCACTCTGCGAGCTGTTGGTGAGGCAGGACCAGAAGGCGGGTCTTCCTGTTCCCGGATCAGCCCCCTGTTCAGTACACCACGCTGCTGCTTCATAGCGCCCGCGTCCGCCCAAGTCCTTACCGTGCAGAGATTTACCAGTCAATAAATATATTTTTTCCCATGCTTTTTTATGTTCTGTTTGGTATTTCTGAGGTAGGCAACAAGGCCTTCAAACTTCAGATCACAACTTTTATATATATATATGTACATACATTTTGGAGAGCAGCGTCAATTTTGTAGGTTTCTCTAGTTAATAATGTGCAGGCTAAAAAAAATAAATGAACAATTTTGATGATGATGTGGAGAGCAACACCACCCATCCCCTCCCAGCAGCATACCCCTCCGCGAGCACTGCGAGGCCAGAGGCACATCAGCATCCCGTAGGATCTGTCCCACTGAAGCCATCGGCATTGCCGCACAAACAGGCAAATACTTTTTCTGCCTGCAGTCACAGGAATCGTATGGGTTTGCTTGGGTTTCCAGCCCTTTGCACGCACTTGTAGGAGGTGAGATGTTTTCTGCTGGAAAAGGTGTTTTATTAAGGCAGGCAGTGGTGACGGAGACTCAGCGTGAGCTCTGGAGAGCTGGAGACGAGATGACATGCCACCAGCACAGAGCACGTCCCCTGAAGATGCGGGCTTGGCCCAGGCTGTTTCAATACAGACCTTGAGAAATTGATAGCCAGGTGAAACCATTGGCTTTTGCCACCAAAAACTCAAGGCAAATGAATACCATCAGCCACCCTTGAGAACGTGAAGCCGATGTTATGTGCAAGGAGTTCAGCTTGTCTGAAGAGGAAACTTCACGAAGGTTTCGTACGTGAAGGAGAAGACATGGAGATGCGTGGATCGGTGGTTTTAGGCTTCTTTGGGCAAGGGAAATCAAGTCAAGGCAAGGCAGGGAACAATGAGAGGATGCGTTCGTTTAAAACTCTATGGCTCCTTTTTTGTTAGGGACTTTCATTTTTATTTTAATTTGCATTTTAAATCGCATTATGATATAAAGGTAGATGCTGGTCCATCGGTCCTGGCTGCTCTGCATGCCTGCAGCCCCGTCTCTCCTGCGTGGCAGAGCGTGTTGGGGGGCTCCGCTTTGGCTTTTCCAACAGTCACACCTGGATTTTGTCCCTGCGCGGTGGCGACCAGCTCCCAGCGTTTCACTTGTCCTCTTGTATGCAATTCCACAGCGGTCAGGATAGCCTTCCCGCAAACCTCCTCTGCTTCCAGGCCTATCCAAAACCATTTCTTTGCTCCTTTTAATTCCACTTCCAACATCATGGCTCAATTCCTTAATTTTTTTTNTTAATTTTTTTTCTTTTTTTTTTTTTTTTTTTTTTATCTTGGTGCCGTTTTCTGTAGCTTATAACCTATGCAGTCCTTTTTCTTTTTTTTTTCAATCTAGAAGAAATCCCAGGACATGGTTTCTGCGAAAGATGCCAGAAAGAGCAGCAGCAGGAAAAAAAATGGCTTTTTTTTCCCCCTCTCCCTCTTGACTGATTAATCTTGAAGGCACCAATGGGAAGGCCAGAAGAATCAGTAAAGGCGAGCACAGAGCATTGGAGAGGGAAAACTGCTGCTGGTACCCCCTGAGTCCTCTTTTTAAAACACAGAATGGAGAAGGAGGAGGAATTTTTTTTCACATTTGGCTTTCTGGGCGAGTGGTATGGAGGGGCTGTCATGGCAGGCTGCAAAAGGAATCCCACCACGCATGGAGTTTTGTGCTGTAATTTGTGATGCCAGTTCAACCTCTAACCCCCTTGCACATGCAAAAAAAAAAAAAACCTAAGAACATTGTATTTTCCAGTGTGTGCTCTCTCATAGGGTGCTTCGCCGGGCACCGCTTAGAGCAGAGACAGATAACCACAGTCACACGCGGGGCTGAGTTTGGTCCCCTCGCTGCCTTGGTAAAACGCGCTGGCAGATGGAGATGCTCCCACACGATTCCCGGCGGATAAATAACCAGCAAAGATGAAAAAAATACGGTTCAAACCCAACATCCAGTGTCAACCCCTTTCGAGCCCAGGATTTTGAGGGCAGGGTGGGGAACTTGCAGTACGTCTAAATCAGCTGGTTGAATTTAACTCCCTGCGCTGATCAAATGTTTTAAGCCCATTTTATTCTTTCTGGGGGCTGGCACGCCCGGGGCAGAAGAACTGGGAAGGAAGCCAGGGAAAGGATTTGGGGTGAGCCCAAGGAAAAGGTTTTATTGAGGCTGGCAAACCTCCCACAGGCTGTCACGAGGGCCTGGGGCTGCTCAGCACACTCGGGAGGATAAAAAAAAAAACCTCCATGGCAGTTATAGTCTCTTAACTATAGACTTCCCACTGACCCAGTAGCTGAACAATATTTCCTAGTATAAATTTCAAAATTTGGAGGAAAAAACTTATTTCACCCAAGCAGTTCTTCCCCAACATATGAGTGCTCATTCGTCCATCACAAGCCATTGGGAGGGAGCTTTAAAATAATTGTGGAGTTGAATTTTACCCTGAGGCAGGGCAGGAGCAAGGGCACGGGAGCTGAAGGGATACCCCACCAGAAGAACAGGCCTTTCCTGAACCACGCAACCCCATCCAGAGCAGCCAGATGGACCATTTGGCCGGGAAACCTGCAGGAAAAACCGCAGCCATTGATGTGCCCACAGAAATCCCCTTTCCCCACACCTGGACGTGCCAAGCTGTGCTCTCTCCTGCCTGTGGCACCGAACCATGGCCCGAGGCTCGGCTGCCCCTCCCACGTGCTCCGACCCAACCAGGTTACCCTCATACCACCAGCAGGTGTGAAAAATTTCATTTTCAGAATTTTCAACCATCAGCAGGGCAACGAGGTTTTTCTGTTGCCGCTAAAAGCCCGGGAGCCCCTGTTCACCGCAGCAGCTCCAGAAGATAGAGCAGGGTCCCCCCGCCCGCCCCCGGTCTCCCTTACACCCAGCACGATCATGCTTGCATCTGGCAAATGCTGACTGTTCTCCTTCCCCTCTTTTTTTTTTTTTTTTTTCCTATTTCTCTCGGGAAATGGGAACATGTCTGCCTTGGCATCGATGGGTCTGTAGGGTGGGTCTCCGGCCCCACCAGCTGATGCCGTGTTGAGCAGCCGGGGTGGGGAAACACCTCCGCAGAAGCCAGCTTTGCTGCTTATCTACGGCCATAACGCAGCTGTACCACCGAGGGAGGCGCGAGCCATCCCACGCAGGCTGGAGAGCTTTGCAGCAGCGCCAGTGGGTGCCAGCCGGGGCCAGGTGCAGAATGGGGGGGAGGAAGGCTCCTGCAAGTGCCTCCCCGCCGCCCCTGCAGGGAGGACCCCCAGCCCTTGGGCAGGGCTGCTCCCCGTCCCCCGGGGAAACGCCGGTGGCTGGAGCAGGGTGCCTGTAGGACACAATGCCCAGTGACACCTCAGGACGGATGATGGAAGTCACCTTAGCTTCAGAAATGCTTGTTTTCTTTGCAAAAGCAAAATATTTTCTAGATCTTCCACTTNTTTTAATGATTCATCAATCTCATCTCCCTTTTTGCTTTTAGCTTTTCTATCGTTTTTTTTTTCTTTCTGCTGTCTCAGTAGCCGGGGAGGGCACTGCTGCTCTGCGTGCTCCCCAGCTACCTCCCCACCCCCGGCAGAGGAGCAGGGCCAGCCCCACCATGGCCCCATGCTCGCACCCCCGGCCTCCTCCCTCCTCGCTTCCCGCCAGGCTGCCACCCCATCCAGGTGCCATGGGTCCTGCCCGGGTGCGGCATGCCTGGGGACAAGGCGGTGGCAACGCACCCAGTGGGAGAGCTTGAGCAAAAAGGGTGCAAAAGCTGCAAAAACTTGCGGGGGGAGGAGGTATTGCTGCTGCAGCGTGAAAAGATGGGGCTTTCCATCTCCAGAGTGGATAAGAAACCAGCTTTGCTTCTCTGAGAGCACCTTCAGAAAAGCATCAGAATGTGTGTGCTCCGGGGAGGGTGTCAGACATGGCACGGGAGCCCACAGCAGTTTAGGGACTCTTCGCCAGCATTTTTATCCCTGAACATTGTCTTTTTTGCAAATACCAGCCTGAGACGGCTCATTGGGCTGGAGAGACTCTGGCAAGGCTCTTGGCGTGGTGGGACATGAGCAATATGTGGCATTGACACAGGGAGGGAGTGGTGTAAGAACCGTGTGGCTGCTGAGGGACTGGCTGGGGCGCGAGTGGTGGGTGCCACGGGAAGGGGACCCAGGAAAAGGCCCAGGGACGATGCAGCTGGCTTTTAATAGCACGTGTTGTGGAGAGCAGCTAGAATTTGAGCAAGAAAGGGCTGAGGGCGAGGGACCCTGGTGCGTCAGCGGATAACAGTATCGCTGTGGCAGAGCTGCGGCAAAGATGGGTGCAGTCCTATGGGGCATCACTGAAGGGGTTTCTAGAAGGTGGGGGTCATACTTGCCTTCACCCACCAAATACTCCTTCCTGGGAGGCTTGTGGCTCCCTGGGAAGGTCCATGCTCAGCATCACCAAGGATGGAAGCCAGCCCTTCCATTGGTTGCCTTCCTCACCTGGCACTGCGCAAGCCGGGATGAACCACTCCACAGGCGTCGGGCAAAGCCAGTGGGGAGCAGTGGGGAGTTGTGGGGTTGGTGGGTCCAGCTGAATCCCCCTGCAACCATTTCCTTGTCCTCCTCCTTCAGAGCGAGCCCGGGATTACCTGCACAAGACTGGGCGCTTCATCGTCATCGGTGGCATTGTCTCGCCTGTGCACGACTCCTATGGGAAGACGGTGGGTCACCCCCATTTTCCCTTTCTTCATCATATGTCTGGTGGTGACTCCAGCCAGGGTGGAGCACTGGGGAGTGCTGTCTGCACCTGAGGTCCTCTCACGGACCTCCTCTACCTTGGCAGCCCCTGACCGTGGGAAAGTCTCCAAGAGGATGGAGCGGACAAACCCACTTTCTCTTTAGATAAAACCTGCAGCGAGACCTTACAACCAAGCCAAAGTACCAGAGAGCAAAGAGAAATGTTCTCATCCAAAATGGGGGTGGTCATCTTGTTGGGTTGGGTTTTCATGGGGATTTTTTATTTGTTTGGATGATTTCAAAGACAATTTTATTGTGGGGATGGCAACGATGCAAACAGGGACCTTTAAAAGTACCTTCTGGTGGGGGGAAAAATTCCAAATTAGAAGCAGAAAGGATTTCATCTTCTCCTGAAAGCTGGAGAAAGTTCACTGAGAAACCACCATCCCCAGGTCTGGCCCTACTGCAGCACAGGGCCAAGAGTGGCGGTGTTGGACCAATTTGTAACCACGGCTGAAGCGAGGCAGGGACTCTTCTCCTCCAGCAAACAGGAGCTCAAATAACTTTTTGCAGGCAGGAATGAATCCTTCTGGCCTGTCTCATCTGCACAAGCCCAGTGCTCTGCCACGGGAAGATTCACAAGCCCAAGCTGGCCAGGGCATGACACTTGCCTCCTCCCCATAACTGCTCCTCCATCACCCT
Organism: Rynchops niger; assembly: GCA_013400035.1. Taxonomy (NCBI): domain Eukaryota; kingdom Metazoa; phylum Chordata; class Aves; order Charadriiformes; family Laridae; genus Rynchops; species Rynchops niger. Next base: position 228,439 of record VXBH01008625.1, on the reverse strand, counting down.
CTCTTGCAGGGTCTGGTCTCAAGCTGGCACCGCCTGACCATGTGCCAACTGGCCGTCCAGTCCTCCGACTGGATCAGGTGAGTGGCCGAGCCCGCACTTGCCGCAGCACCGGCCCCGTGGTGCCAAAGCCCCACACGCAAAGCCCAGTTCCTCCGCACAGCACCTGGGCTGCAGCTCCCCAGAGTGGAGATGCCACTTGCTGCCAGAGCTCCAGGGTGGACTTTCTCCTCTCCCAACCAAAGCCAACCAAAGCTTGATTAAAAACCAGAGGCCTTCCTCTCCTAGTCCAGCAGAGAATCCAAGGGGGCCCTTTGGCTTTCATTGGGTCTTGCAAGCCCCCCGCTGAGTCTGTGGTATCCAGGTGAAGCCCATATTCACCCAGCCCATCCCAGCCTTGTGCCATGGCACGTTCCCTTTCTACACCTGTAGCACCAGCCCATGGACTCTCCCCTTCCCAGCATCGCCACATGGTGTCTGGGGGCTGAGGTGGGACCAGAAACACCTCTGGGTTGCCCTCAGGAAGCAGGGTAATAACACGTGCAGATACATCCAAGCCAAATGAAAGCTGGTTAGTTGGGTACCAAGAGCGGAAAGGTGTCCAGGAATACATTCAGGTCCTCAAAGCCATTAGGAAGAGCTGGGTGGAAGGGCTGGAGAAAGGGCATGGTCCATGACAGAGCTGGTGGGGCGATGTGGCCGTTCCCAGTACTGCTGGCCAAGCTGGTGGGGAGGAGGTGAAGCAGTCAGGAGGTCCAGGCAGTGGCCAACACTGTTGCCTTGCTGTGCTCCCCACAGGGTGGACCCTTGGGAGTGCTACCAGGACACCTGGCAGACCACCTGCAGTGTGCTGGAGCACCACCGTGACCTGATGAAGGTGAGTCAGCCCCTGCGCACCTGGGGTAAGGGCACAGGGAGAGCACAGGAGTGGGGTTGCTCTTGCACGAGCACGTGGACATCAACAGAAAAAACATGGCTGGGACAGACAGAGAGAAGACTTGCAGGAATGTCCTGACCTGGAAGAGGTGTGAGATACCTTGTCACAGCCACTTTGAGCTCCTTGCACTGATGGCGAAAGCAAACAGAGCCCTCCAGCCAGCGCCAGAAGCCGTCCCAGTCCCACACGTACCAGGAGAGGCGCAGGGGTGGAGGCAGGAGTGGAAATAAGGCAAATCATTGATGCCGACTGCTTGCTCCATCCCAAGGGGAAGGAGGTGGATGGGTGTCCCTGGTCACCAGCTGAGCCAAGCTGGGAAGTCCCCAGGGAGCACAAAACCCAGGAGGAAAAGTCTCTTCAAAGCCCTGGCAGGTTCTGAGGAACAGCAAGGATGGTGACTGCCCTCAGGTGATTTCATGGGGGGCACAGCTGCTGCCAACACTTGGATATAGCAAGCAAGGCGAGGGTGGGAAACCAATAAAACAGCATCATACGAGCTCACGGGCAGCCCGGAGAGGAGGCACAGAAGCAGCATTAAGCACCCCGGGAGCATGTCCAGTGTACCCAGAGACTGTGGTGGTGAAGCCAGGGAGCCCCTGGGGATGCCGTGCTTCTCCGGCAGGGCCTGAGGGAGGACATGAGAGCATGTCTGCTCCCGGGGTAAGGTTAAACCCCTGGCTTCGCACCACTAATACATCAGCTGCTGTATTTTCATTTACTCATCAGAATTGATAAGCACCCCAGAAGACGGGGGCGATGCCTGCCTGCTGGCAGCATGGGCGCAGCCCTGCCAGCCTCGTGGGTCCCACAAAAATTTAATCCCACAGTCCCCAGCCTTAATTGTGAGCTGTTATCCATGGAGCCCTGCTAGCCTCAGGCCCATCCGTTGAGGTCGGATGGGACCAGGGATCCCAATGCAAGCCTGGACGTACCTGTCACTGAAGATGGCCTTCAGCCAGGGACGCCAAGTCTTGATACGGGGGTTGTAAAGGTTTTGGGAGGCAACTGTGGTGAAGGTGCTGTTCCGGCTACTTCTCTCTCTCCTTGCAGAGAGTGACTGGCTGCATCCTCTCCAACGTCAACACCCCCTCCATCACCCCCGTGATCGGCCAGCCCCAGAACGAGTCCTCACAGACCATCTACCAGAACAACAACAACGTCTCCAACAAGCCCACCGCGGGTAGGTGGCAGCAGAGTAGGGACAAGGGGGATGACCACCCACCCCTCACCTCACAGCCAGGACCACTGAGAGTGTTAGGAACAGTGCTCTATCATCTTATTTTTGGGCCTGGACTGCTTGTCAGGCTCCATGCACCAAGCCCAGGGGACGAGATGCCAGGGAGGGGAGCAGGAGTAGCATCCGCCACAGCGAGGGGAACCAAGAGGAGATTAAAATGTCTGCGAAATTGCACTGGACTTTAGCTGGATGATGTCCAGGCAGTAAGAGCAGCTAAGAGAAAGTGTATCTGGTACCTGTGGGGTGTGTGCAAGGGATGAGCTGGCAGGAGAGGTGGTGCGGCTGGATCCCACACGAGCCATCAGGATGTGGGACACGGAGGTATTAGCTGGGGAGACGAGTGCGGATTACTTAAATCCCATAAAAACAAACATCTTGTGATTATTATTTTTTTTTCAGTGATTTTAGCTGTCCAGCTGGTCCCTTCAAGGCACAACATGGTGCTCTCGGGAGTTAAGACAAGAGGCAGCAGTAGGGAGATGCAGAGAGTGGTTCTTGCACTCAGATACAGGAGCCCTTCGCAGGACTGGGGTGGCTGAAGTGGTCATGTGGGTTGCTTGCACAGCCCCTCTCCCATTAATTTTACTTCTTCTTCACCTTTAGCAAAGATCCTGGGGAAGGTGGGAGAAAGCCTGAGCCGGATTTGCTGCGTTCGCCCGCCTATGGAGCGCTTCACCTTTGTGGGTAGGTAGAGGAAAGCCCCAGCGTCACCTCGGCTCCGGTGCCAGCCCCCAGCCTTTCTCCCAGTCCCCTCTCCCAGGCTGGGCACCAGCATCTCTGTTTTGCTTCCCTTCCCCAGATGAAAATGCCAACTTGGGGACAGTGATGAGATACGAGGAGATTGGTGAGTACGCAGCCCCCTCCGTGTTGCTCCAGCTCCTCTGGGCCGGCACTGGGGTGGCTCGGGAGCAGCTGCACGACAGGTCCCGTGGCGAGTGAAGGATGCAGGATCATCTCACCCCAGTGCCAGCTCTCGGGGATCAAGGGTGAAACAGGAGCAGCACTAAACTGGCCTGAGCCCATTCCCCTTGGCAGACAAGCAGCCTGAAATAAGGGGGTGAGAAGTGGAGACCCGGCCCTGCCGTGGCATCATGCTTTGAAAGTCACCCCGAGTGCCCTGGAACTTGCCCTTCCATGGTGGTGTCACCCCCACCCTCCTGTTGCCTGCAGCCCTGCAGAGCTTTGCGCACAGCAGCAGGAGGGGGTTCAGGTGCCCGACCAGCCACCGTGCCCCTTTCTCCAAAGCCCTGTAGGCACACAGCACCACCGCACATCACCCAGCGCTCTGCACAGGGAGCCCACTGCTATTTTTGAGACCCATTTCATGGTCTATGTATCTCACACCCAGCCTGGCACAACACCCAGCCTGGCACCGGCACCTGGCTTTGGCCACCTGGAAATGCCAACCGGGGAGCCACCTTCCCATGCAGCTGCCTCTTCCCACCCCTGCAGGCGAGTTTATGGCTCTCCTCTGCTGCTTGTGCAAATAAATTAGTCTTTATGGGCCTGACAGAGCAGAAAGCTCCTTCCCACAGCACCACTTTCTTGCTGAGCAGCAAAGCCAACCCTCCAAGCAAGCTGTCAGTAAGCACCAGTCCCAGCCTGGGGAGAAAAAGGGAGGATGTGGAAGTCCTCCAAGATGAGCAAGGAAAACCTCTGGCACTTTGCTAAAGCAAACACAGCTGTGCCCAGGGCTCTGCGCAGTCCCCTGGGCTCTCCCCATTGCCCCGTGGCTGGAGCCCCTGCAGCAGACCATGAAGCGACTGTGGGTGCCCATAGCACAGAGAAATTACTCCGTTCACCGGGGATACACCACCTGCAGGGCTGGAGCACAGCCGTAGTTGAACAGCACGTAGCAGTGCTGACAACAACCCAGCCGCACGTCAGAGGAGCTGAAATAAAGCAGGGTGAGGGATATTTGATGTTTGGCACCAGTAGGGATGTGAGAAGGAACATGGGACCTTTAGCAGGACTTGTTTTGGTGGGGGAGGTCTGTGCAGAATAGGAGCAGTGCAATGGGATGGTGGGGGGCGGGAAGCATTGCCTGCCCCATTTGCTCCCACCTCTGAGCTTCAATTCTTTTCTTCAGAGCTGCGCATCCTACTGCTCTGCGGCAGTGACCTGCTGGAGTCCTTCTGCATCCCTGGTCTCTGGAACGAGGCAGACGTGAGTCATCACCACTGGGCACCTCTCCATGCTCCTCTTCCCCGGGCTCCCTTCCTCCTCCTCTGCTTCCCACACCCAGCGCTCCTGGGAGCCACGGGTCCCTTGGGATGGCAGGAGCTGTGCTCACCATCCCTTCTGCCTCCTCCATCCCAACCCTGACCCTCACTTTCCCTACACATGGGCAGCCTGAGGGATGGGGTCTTCTGCTCCCGAGTCACCCACCCTACCCAGCCTCCCCTTCCACAGACCCAAGACCTGCTCCTACCCACCATTCATGCAGAAGATGTCACCCAGGGTAACCCCATCCCAAGGATTTCCAAAGGCTCTGCTCCCGCTCCTTGTCCCTTGGAAGGAGGCAGCATCAATTAGGTGCCAGTCCCAGCAGAGTGAGGTGTAGAGGTAGGAAATATTTACTAAAGTTGGCCAGACATTAGAAATTAAACACATTTACAGTCAAATCAACAGCTTTCACTTAACAAAAGGCTTTTCCTGCAATGTGGGATACCCAAGTACTCATCTTTACAAAGACCAAGAAGTAAAACCATCTTGATTCCTCATCCAGGTGATGCCTGTCACCAGCTCACAGCTGACACGATCCCATCCCAGCACCTTCACTGACACAACTCAAACAGACAAAACCCACTGCCCGCCTCTCTGTGCCCCTGCCCCTTAGTGAGGGACTGCAGCAGGACACCTGGCATGCTGGACACTGCGGCCCCTGCCTGAGGAAGCCACATTTTCATGGCAGGACACCAGCCCTAGAGAGGGGCTGGGTTACCAACCCACACGCTGCTCCTGGCAGTCAGAGCCGTGCTGGCCATGGGAGCTCACCTGGCTCTTTGCTGAAATCAGGCAATCAACACAGCCCCCCTCCTCCTCGAGCCTCTCAACCATTTCTAAAATCAGTTACCACATCTTCAATCCTAAGTTTTTTAAAACAATTAGCTGGCAGATATCTCCTCTGAAAGGCTTCAAAGTCTGAGATGAAGCAAGTCTTGAAGCCCAGCACAAAGGATGCAGAAATTGGATGTAAAAGCACAGGCAGAGGAGGCGTTCTGCACCAGCACCTCCTCCCGGGCTCCTGCTGCCTGAATTTGCTGACTCAGAGCTCTTTTGGATGAGCCTGGTTTGTCTCATCCGAGATGGCCGTGAGCAGTGGGACTGATGGCCCATGTGGTGGCAAACTTGGACACCAGCCTTGGTGCAAACAACTGTGGAAGAACAACCCTACAAGACATCTGTCAGGACCAACACATCCATCCTTCTCAAAGCCTTACAGCAAGGCAGAGGTCACGTCCTCCTCAGGCCACCTCTTCTGCTGCCACCCTCCTTCTACCATGACAAGTCCTCCCAAAAGCCTAACCTCTACACCTGTTAACAGGGTTTAACCCTGTGCCTTTTTATTTCATCTACTGCAGACCACTCACCACCCCTTGATAATTCCAAGTTTCTGCCCAATGCTGTTGAGCTACACTCAGATTCACTTTCTGGCTCCATCCAGACCATGGCCCATCTTTCCATGGTACAGGGGGGTTGGCAGAGAGTGGCAGGTTTTGCGTGGGGTGGTTATAAAGCTCTCCCCACTTTGGGTTGCTCCTAGATGGAGGTGATTGTCGGGGAGTTTGGGATCGTGGTGGTGCCCCGGGATGGAGCAGACCCCGACCGGATCATGAACCACTCCTCCATACTCCGCAAGTACAAAGTAAGTGGATGCAGGCGTAGCCAGGGAAGGCTGCGAGAGGTCCCACAGCTCCCAGGGGAGCCCCTCTGCCACAGGGCACAAAGTGTCTCCAGGCCAGATGCTCTCAGCTGCTAGATGGGATGAGCACGGGGCCACCACGCAGCAGATCCCCAAGGCTGGCGGGGCAGACACATGCTTTCAGCCATCCCTTCACTCCTCTCTTCCTCCTTCCCCTGCAGAATAACATCCTGGTGGTGAAGGACGACTCAAACCACCCCATGTCGGTTGTCAGCTCCACCAAAAGCAGGTGGGTGATGCAGGGGGACTCCTGCTAGGGGGCAGGGAGATGGGTGTCCCTGACCCACCCCTGCATTTGTGGGGACACCAAGGTGACCCCCGACCCCCACAAGCGGGCTCTGACCCCTTCTCTCCCCCTGTGCCCCCAGACTGGCACTGCAGCATGGGGATGGACACGTCGTGGATTACCTCTGCCAGCCTGTCATCGACTACATCCTCAAGAGCCAGCTCTACATCAACGCCTCCGGCTAAGCGCCAGAGGTCTTGCAGCGAGACAGCCCTCATGTCCCGCCTGCCTACAGCTCTCCATCACTCTTTTCTCTCTCTCTCTCAGTCCGTGTCTCCATCTCTCTCCCCACCCCACGGCCTCCTGCCCATGTCTGCCTCTCACCCCCGGCGCCAGTGCTCCATCGTGCAACAATGTCCAGGGAACCGCGGCACGGCCCCGAGGGGAACAGTTTGGTCTCTTTTTTCAGGGAACCGCCCTCCCCCTCATAGGCGGGGAGGCAGAGGGGACCGGTAAAGAGCGATGTGCTCGGTTCGCTTGAGGGGAGGCAGCTCCGGCACCCCCCTCCCAGCATGTCACTGGGAAATGGCCCCCCCGGTCCGTCCTCCCAGCATGCTCAGAGCAGGGGCTTCCTCTTCGCATCATCTTACGGTACTTAAGCTCAATAAATCTAGGTGGACTCTTTTTTCTTAAATAGTTTTAGTGCGAGCCCTTTCGACCTCTCAACACGATGACCAGAGGAATGCCGGTTGGCAGCGGGTAGTTGTAACCCAACTGGCTTGGTGCCCCACAGCAGGTGAACCTCCTCAGGCCAGCAGGAGGACAACTCAGCTAACAAAACCCTCCTCCTGGCCCTGAAAAGTCATGGCAAGCATTTCTGAGGGGGAGCAGAGGCCTTGGCAAGCATTGCTGCCAAAGCATTACTAGGGGGGATGACATGTCTCACCTTTCCTTGTCTGCAAGTCAATCCAACCCACCCCCTAGGCAAGTGGAATTTGGGTGATACGGTTTAGTGATGGTTTTTGTCAGAGTGAGGTTGATGGTTCTCTAGTGAGAATTCACCCCAACCCTGGCTGAGCTTCGTGGGGGCTGGGTCCATCCCCATCCTCTGGCCTCCGGATCTCCATTTCTGTCTGTAAACTTCCCCTTTCTCCCTCTGCTCCTCCCCTCTTCCTCTCCTTGAAGAGTTTATTAAATGCATGATACTTTCCCCCTCCCAAACCGGCTGTGGCTACTTTACACATCCCTTGGGACATGCCAGGCTCCTGCTCTCCTGCCTGTGACTGCCCCCAGGTGCCGGGGAAGGAACCTAGTGGAGAAATTTGCTTTAAAACCGGGGCAGGTAACATGGAGAAAAAGAAAATTATGTAAGTCTTGTGGAGACGAAGGTTGCTGAAGTGGGCCATTGTCCTGCTGAGCATCCCTAGGGTGCAAGGACCCTGCACAGCACCTGGGAAACGTCACAGCCGCAAGGAGGAAGGTACAGTCCTACTTTACTCCTCACCTTTTCCTCTCCCTCCGCTCCATCTAACCTTGTATCGCTTTGGGTGTAGCCCTGCTGCCTGTAGCTCCTGGGCATCTGCCCACTCCCCACAAATTTGGGTTAACTGGGCTCAGGCTAGAAGCCCCCAAACAAGGCACAGCCACTGCCCATGCTGGTCCCCAGTAAGGGACGGTGTAGTGATGAGACACCCAAAGGCTGAGAGTCCTCCAGGGTGTTGCAGGGAAACATCTGCAATTACCTTTTTTTTTTTTTTTTTCTCCTTCCTTAAACGTCTATGAAGGGTCACAAGCTGCTCTAATGTAAGCTCCAAAAGGTGGGACATCTCACTAAGTTTGATGGCCTGCTGGATGCTGCTGGCAGCTCTGTAACAGCAAGCAGCTTTGGACAAAACAAGGTAGCCTACAGCCACAGGCTTCTTGTGGCAGGCAGGGGTTCATGGGCAGTAGCTCATGACTTCTCAAGGAGGGCACAGCCCTTCACAGAAGGGAAAGCAAGAGACACAGAAGTGATGTGACCTGCCCATAGGCCAGAAGAGGTCTTTCCTTGCCAGGGATTTCCTGCTGCATGGAGAGGTTTGTTCAGGAACTGTGGTAAATTCAGTAGCTGAATCTCTCAGCACCATCTCTGGTATCTCCAGGCAGGATCCCATGGGGTGAGGAGATACAGAGATGCCAAAGCAGAGAGGGCAGAGAAAGCGTGCAAGACTGGGAGTGAAGAGACACCTCTTCTCCAGGGAGGTCTTCAGCCAGTTTGAGCTGCTCACCAACACTCTACTGAGCTCCTTAGCTAACACGCTGGGCAGGTACCTGTGGTGGGACATCTCATCCATGAGACACCCAACGTAGGTAAGCCAGTAGCTAGACTCCTCTCCACCCATTGTCCTCACATGTTCACGTGTTTCAGCTTCTCCTCTCTCTCCAGCCCAACACAGAAGTTATTTCAGATAGCAGTCTCCTGTACTGCCAGATGTCACCCATGTTTCTTAGCTCCAAGCCAGAGAAGAAGCAATGGTAGCAATCAGCCTCCAAAACACACATAGAGAGGGATTTTAACCTCCTGGGGAAGCGATGCCTCTTTGAAGGGGGAGGAAGGACAGTAGCTTTTAACTGAGGAAAAGACATAGGGAAAGAAAACAAAGGAGATGGAGAAGGCAGGTGGGCAGCACATCCAAGAGCTGTCTCAGATCCTCCCTCCCTCCCTCAGGTACATGAGATGGGACGTGGGGGAAGCCAGACGGCTTCCGACCCCACTGCGGTTAGGACAGCATGCCTTAGTGACGTAGCATCGTGGTACGGACGATGAGTATATTCTGTCTTACCAGTCTTACCTGCGCCTTCGTGTATCCACTCAGTAAAACTCACAGCACGGGGGGGTGGGACAGGGGTTTGTAACAGGTCGCTCAGCTCTGGGACTGGTTTGGAAAACGGCTTTGGGTGGGTATGGGAAAAAAAAATACTAATAATCCCTGAAGAGCCATGAGACTGCCGGGGAGGTGAGGACTGGGGTTTCCAGGGTGCAGGGGAGGGTGGGAGGAAGCCTGTGGGTTTTGGTCTTTGAACCTCCACTTTTAAACAGTGCAATTTGCTGAAAGATAAGTGAACTTCAAACGCCTTTTGGAAACAAAAAAATTAATGGGGGGGAGGGAAAGGGGTTGAAGTTGTCATGCCACTGATTTCACCTTTGTCAAAAGATTTGGAGCCTAATTTTTTTTTTCTTCTGTTGCTGTATGGAAAAAAATGGTCATTGACAAAAAAAACTTTATCAGCAAAATGTTTAAATTATGTAATAAACAAAACAAAACAGAACATAGATGTTACTGGTGTCATTTCAAAACAGCCCCAAGACTGAATTGTCACAAAGAGCGCAAGCGGCTGCACTGCTGGGAGAACCGATGGCCAAACTCATTGAAAAGAGGGAGCTGGAGAAAATAAACCAGTCAGCAAGATCCAGCCAAAAGTATTCCATATTTATTGATGTCCTCCTTTTCAGAAAATGCAACTTGTGGAAAAATAAAGTCAGGTCCATAATACCTGTCCCTATGCTGTACAACAGGAGGAGGAGGACATGCCAGAGGCAAGAATACCTCTTGCTTGAATAAAAGTGTAAGGCAGACACAGTACTTGGAATATCCTTATCGAGCAAAAGCATCAGTGCCGCTTTATCAGATAATCAGAGCTAATGAGGGGTGAGCCGGTGCCCCACAGTGTCCTCCTCCATCCAGGACCTCCTCTTTCACCATCGTGCAGGTTGGGGAGCTTCAGCAGAGTTCACTTCCAGCACCTGCTAGCTCTTTTTTTCCCCCCTGAAATGGCATCTAAGGGAAGCTGGGAGCAGTGTCAGAGCGGAGCTGGGCCCACAGGAGAGCCGTGGGTGGGTGAAGCAAACACCATAGTCCTCAACTCCTCCAAGCTCTGCTCAGATATGCAGTGGGAAATCCTGCAGACAGCTACTTGAGTCTCCGAGAAACATCTAGCACCACGTGGGAGGGAGGGATGGAGGGGGAAGTGGGCAGCACCATATGAGAGGTGGAGACTCATTCAAGACATCGTCAATATTTTTAAATGTATCAAATCAGGACGCTGGCACTCCAGCAGTACGGGACCAGGCTCTCAGACATGAGAGCTTGTGGCTGCAAGTCCCTGGAGAAAGCCCTCCTTCCTGTGACAAGTGCTGCAGGGTCTCCTGAGTGCTTGTGCAGAGGGGACACCACCTTGCTTCTCCCAGGCTCTAGGAGACCCAGGAAGCTGCCTGGTACCACGCTAGCTGGTCTTGGAAGGAAAGGTTGTGCTTGGCCATGTAAGAGGATGGTAGAGGGACCTGTGCTTGGCCCAGGAGAAGCTTTAACAAGAAAGCCATCCCTCAGGGGCTTCAGGACATATAAAGAAGTGTGGGAGGAAGAAAGGGGGTTCTCTTCTCCTGGCTGAAGGGAGCAGGTGGAGCAGAAAAGACTTTCCATTTGAGAAGCCCCAGCAGTTCTCTCCTGCTCTGCTACCCAGCTAGCCTGGGACCCCCTTCTTCCTCCACACAGCACGGCACCCTGAGCTCAAAGGTAGCTGGCACTTGCTCCCTGAGCTGCATCCTGAGCTAATGAAGATGAGGAAGACCCCATGGAGAACATGAGTAGGAGGTGGTGGTGGCAGTGTCAAAAGTAAGGACAGAGACTCTCCATCCTTCTGTGTGTGCCAGACCAGGAGAGGGGATCCACAGGGGATGGAGAACCTCTCAGCTGCAAAGTTCAGGCTCTGAACTGTACAAATTCCCAAGGCTGACACCAAGCAAACCCCACCTGCACCTCAGAGAAACATGGTAGGAATGGGCTGTTCCTCAGCCAGCAGCACCTTCATAAAACCAGGCTCCTCCTTCCTCCCGTGACCAAGGAACAGACCACTTTGGAAAATCAGGGACTCTCCAGGGCCAGCGTGACAATGCGAACTTCAGCCACCACACCGAACTTGAGGGTAAGGATCAGTTCAACACAATCAAATGCAGCCGGTCCTGCCGGGTTTGGGGGAGGGCAGCTGGACCAGGCTCTCCTGCCTTCACAGCCTGGCAGGTGCCGCAGCCTTTCCAGAGTTCACTCACGGCAATTCGATGGCTTTTGTATTGTAACAGCCCGGAGGAAGACTCCTCTGGATATCCTCCAGGTTCTTAATATCTGCCAGGATCTCGTCAATGCTGCTCTCCAGCGTCCGCACCCGGGCCTTCTGCAACGCGGCTGTCTGCTCCAGCTCCAACATCTCCTCCTTCAGCTGTTTGCTTCTGGTTTTGGCTTTGCTAAAATTCATCTCAAGCTGCTTCAGGCCATCTTCATCCACTGCACCAGGCTGGTCTGTTGCACAGGAGGAAAACAAGAAAGAGGGAACCATGGACGGAGGCTGAGGATTTGACTAGGTTAGATCTTTCTAGATACTTCATCTCCATCCCGCTGCCCAGCCTGTTTACAGACATCATCCCGCACAACTCCCAGCCAAGACCCCAGTGGGGATGTGTCTCCATCCACACCCTACAGCAGCGGCTCAAAACCTACTCATCAGACGCAGCAGCTCTTCCAAGGCGCTCAATGTCTCCTGCACGACCACCCCTGCCTGGCCAGCCTTAGCGTGGACCCTCTGAGCTTCCTGCGCTGTCTAAAAGGCAAGGTGGCAGCTGTAAGCAAAGTCTTGCCCAAACATCAACAGGGCAAGGGGCAAGGTGAGGGAGATGGGAACCCACCTCCTGTATCACAGCAGCATCTGCCTCAACCTCTGAGAGCTTCCTCTGAAATTCGCCATCCACTTCCTTGGCCTCACGCTGCAGGGTGGCCACTGCCTTCTCCAGGGCCAGGACACTGTCAGCTGTCTTGTTGGCTTCCACCTTCAGCCGTGTGATCTCCTAGGGAAAGCAAAGGGACTTTCAGAAGGGCAGAGCACGGCTGAAATCAGTCTGGGTGCACTGGGGCACAGAGCTGGTGGAAACTGCTTCCTTCTACAGGGACACAAAATTATCACATCTTTCCTGTGTCTTTCATGTGCTCCCACCCGTTGCTCCAGAGAGTTGTTTCTATGATTACAGCTCAACCCCTCCTGCAGACATCAGTGAATCCCTTGGGAATTACAACATACAGTCTAGGGGTCGAACCCACCAACACCAAATCTGGGAGCTCACAAGCCTGCCAGCAATTTAGACTGTGGAATTAAAAAATCCCCTTGGTTACCAAAAGGTGGCTACAGAGAGATGCCACAGAGACCCTCACTAGACAAAAATGCCTGCAGAGACCCCCATGGACCCACCATCTACAGCCAACTCTGCTATCCCTGCAGGATCCACTACAAACATCAGCCAAAAAGTCAATGCTTCAGGCCCAAAAGGCAACACATCAGGTCTACTATGAAGACCCACTGGAGTTGCCAGCCCTCTCCTCTTCTTCCATGGTTTTCCCTTCCAAACCCTTTTCTGCCACCAATAGCACCAGGGCTTGCCCTCACCTGCTGGATCCCCATGGTGATCTCCTTTGCTTCCCCTGCCACGCTGCTGGCCACCTTGGATTCAGAAGCAGCACTTCCCAGGATGGCTTCAGCTCGGTCTGTCTTCTCCCTGGCACTTGCAACCATGCTGCTGATAATCGGTAGCCTCCTCATGGCGTCTTCGGCTTCCCTTCTCTTGTCATCTGCTTGCAGGTTAAACTCTGAAAGAAAGGCATGTGGAAATGAGGCTGCACTACCTTTGTGAGATCCCACAAGGCAGGGGAGAGGAAGGGTTTCTAGGACATTACCCCGGAGGCTCTTCAGGATCTGTTCTACCTCGTAGAAGGTGGCGTTGCCAGCACTCACAGCTTGCAGGGCTGTGCTCTTGGCAAGGTTGGCTCGGGACAGCAGCTCCATCAGCATCTGTGACAGACCAAAGGGACACAACAGGCAGATGAAGGACGCAGTACGGGAACACCAGACAGTCCCTCAACCAGCTCCGGCACTCATGAGTCATCTTAGCTCTAATCCTTCCAGGAACATGTCTTCAACCTGCCTCACATGGAGGAGGTGCGGAGGTGAGACCCTGCACCAGCAGCTCCGCTCACATGCTGAGGTCTCCCACTGGCTCCAGAAAAGCAAGCCCAAGTGTCAGTGTTTCTGAGGAAGGCGAACAGGCCAGGACAGCACGTAGTAGCGGTGGTGCCACGGGCATCCCACCAGGGCTCCAGCTCACGCTGAAGAGGACTCAAGCTGCAGACCCCCAGCCAACCTCTTACCGCTCTCTCGCCCTCTCCCCTCCGCAGCAGCTGCTTGATTTCTTCCTCCCAGCGCCCCGTGCGGCTCTGCAGCTGCCTGTACTGCGCCAGGTAGGTGTCCACCAGGCTCAGGAGAGCGCTGGCATCCTGCCTCAGCCGGGTTGCTTCGCCCTGAAACACAGAGATGCAATGACTGCCTGGGGGTCCCAACATCTCCCCAGGAACCACAGCAAGAAGTAACGGATGCTTCTCTCGTGCTCCTTGTGCCTGTGACTGGCAAAAGGATGGGAGGATGCATATCCAATGGCTCCCCACTGGAGCCAGAGCCCTGGGAAGGGCTGAGCTGCTGGCAGAAAGGGTGTAGGGGAGAGCAAAAAGGGATTTCCTGGTCCTGCAGGCACAAAGCCCTCACCTCAAAGGAGCTGATGTCAGTCTTCATCAAGTGGGACAGGGATTTGAGGAGCACAAGGCTGCCCTGATAAGCCCTGTCTGCTTTAGAGGCCATCCCATCAGCATCAGCCTTCAGGCCTCCAACCAGTGACTTCATCTCCTCATACCTGCACAGATGCGAGGTTGAAGAGCACGGTACCAGCCAAGCTGCCAAACCCCACCACAGCATTGATGCTGCCTCCTGCATTGACTTGTTCATGCTCCCCAAGTCCTCTTCAGGGCCCCACACAGACTGCAGTTAGTTGGAAAAGCTAATTGCAAACAACCCCCTCATCCCAGCCCCTCTGCCCAGGGGGACATCTGCTGGCTACTCACTCATGCTCCAAAATCCAAAGGTGTTTCACACCAGCTGAACCTTCACAGGCTCCGCAGTGGCTCTGCTAATCCCTGCCACTGGATGTTTCCTCCTGCACATCCCCATTCAGCTTCATTCCCCATTAACTTCATTCGGGGCCATTTTGCTCACACCCCACCACTGGTGTGCAAAGTCTCAGCACCGTGGTTGGCTCTGGAGAGGCACCACCCCGACCAGACAACGCGGGGATAAATCTACCCTTGGGCTAAACCCAGCCCAGATTTGCAACTGGGCGCAGTCACCCCCATGAGTCTGTTCACACACATGGCATTAAACCCCTTCCCCAGCTGTGGCCATGCCCCCAGGGACCATCACGGTCTGTGGGATGGGAAGCAGATGCTCCGCAGAGCTGCCAACCCTCCATCTCCACCACTCAGACGTGCCAGCAACCGAAATCCAGGCAAGTCCCTGCCTGCCCTGCCTCCAACTGCGTGTTTCTGCAGCTCTGCTGGGGAGACAGGAGAGGCAGCATGGATGCTTGGCCACCCCACTCCTCCCTCCCAGGTTCCCCCAGGACATGCAGCAGCCACTCACTTCCCGAGCAGCCCTCGCAGGGAGACAGAGGCAGCCTCCTCTCCACCAGCAGCCGCACGCACCAGCTCCAGCGCTTGCCGCGCATCCTCCCATGCAGCCTTCACAGCTTGCTCAATGGTGTTGGCGGCTTGTGCATGGCTGCAAAGCACAGGAAGGGGCTGGTCAGAAAGGTTTCCCACCCGAGCTTCCTCCACCAACTTCCTTTACGCTTGTATTCAGTGGTGCTGGACCAGAGCCTCCCGGGACACACAACATGTTTGAGAAGAAGAGTCATATTTCGCCTGTCCCTCCTGCATCTCCTAAGGGTAGAGGAGCACCAGGGCAAGGCAGGTGCTGCCTGTTCCAACCGGACATCCTCAGACCAAACTCTGACCCCAAAGATACTTCTAAAATACATCCAGCACCACCCTCTAAGGCAACTGAGGACGGCTCTGTAGGGCAGCATGTCTAGCAGAGAGGTCGTGGCAGCTGCAGCCTGATGACAAGGCAAGAACCCCCAAAAAGGGACCTTCTGGGCACCCAGCAAGATCTCAGCCCCCCTCCCCTTAGGAGCAACTCACCTGTTGGCCAGTCTCAGAGCTTCCTGGGCCAGCATCAAGAACTGATTTGAGCCACCGGGAAGGTTTGAAACAGGAATGGTCTGAAGAGGAAGAGAAGCGTGAGTGCTCTCCCCTGCCCCTCCATCCAATTCAGCAGTGGAAGAGGCCACTGCAGCACATTAAATATCCACAGTCCCCCAAAGACTTTGTCCTGCTCCCCAGCACCTCTCCAGGTCCCAGCCCTACAGAACCAGCCACCAGAATATCTTCTGCACTCAAAAATGAATGTAACAACTAATTATGTTAAATTCTTGCTCTCCCCATGTATTTTTTTTCCAGCCCTGGTCTAGACTAAGAGACCATCACACGAGGATGTTCTTACCACCCGACGCAGAGTGGCTGCGCTGCGGTCCAGGTCCAGCCTGGCTCTCTCCAGCAGCTGCCGGGTGTCCTGCACCTGCCTCTCGTACTGTCTCCCGAGAGACCTCAGCCTCTCCACTGTCGCCTTGATCTCGCCCAAGTGGCTCTGAGAGCTGGACACTTGCCCCTTCATCCTGGCCACCTGGTTTTCCAGAGATCTGTCAGAGGCTGGGGAGAAGAAAAGCGAGAGGCTGAAGAGAAACTCATTGCTGAGCAAAATCCTCCCCATCCGAGGGCAGTGGGCGGGTGGTACCTTGCAGGCTCAGGGCTTCCCCGAGGATAGCCTGCAGCATCTTCTCGGCCAGCTGCATCCTCCCCTCCAGCTCCTGGCTCTCGGCCCCACCACCAGCTTGCACCTCTGAGAACAGCAGCTCCAGCTCCACCAGCTGCTGCAGGTACAGGTCCACCTGCAACCACAGCAGAGCAGGCCATCAGCCAGCGGGACACCGAGCCCATGGTGGAAAGGCCAGGGTGGGAACCAGGTCCAACCAGAGGATGGAGAGCAAAGCAAGGGCTGGTTTTCAGATGGGGCACAGCGGGCCAGCAGTTCTAGGTCACTGTTTTTTTATTGGCTGAATCAGGTACGAACCCAAGCTTCAGACACAGCCTGCAAAATCACTTGACTCACACCAGGAGACGGTTGAGGATGCCAGGAGGAGATGCTTGATGGTAAATGTATCTCCCCACCTTGCTGCTCAGGGGCCCTGGGGCTGGCAGAGATGCTCACCTGGGCTTTCACCTGGCCGTAGCAAGCTGGGCACTCACTCTCTTCACAGTTGGGACCCTCGAAGCCAGGCTTGCAGATGCAGCTCCCATCACTCCCACACTTCAGGGGCTCAGCACCAGCCGAGTCGCAGGTGCAGGCTGTGGGTTGGAGTGGCACAGGTTCAAAAGCGCCTGTCCCCACCACAAGTCTCAGCACATCCTTCCATCCACCCTCTACCCTCTGCTTTCCTCCCACCATTTAGCCCAGTGCTCTGTTTCCTGCCCTCCGCTCCCCAGTTTCCAGCCTTGGCTTTTGCAGCATCAACGTTCCCACCCATGCACCTGCATGGATTTTCTTACTCATCCCCAGCTCAAACAGTGCCCAGCTCTCACCCCTGCACTTGTCGGCCGGATCAGGGGCCAGGGGGTTCCCAAAGAAGCCATCTTTGCAGCGGTCGCAGTAGAAGCCAGCAGTGTTGTAGATGCACTTGAGGCACTCGCCCGTCCGGCGGTCGCAGTTGCCCACGGCGTTGGGTTCCACGTTGCCATTGCAGCGGCACAGCTGGCAGGGCCGGGAAGCCGCTGGGTCTCCAAAATAGCCGTCAGCACAGTACTCGCAGTTGTCGCCTGGGAAAGGAGACATAAGGAGAATCTCACGCTCTTGCCCAGCAGGCAGAGGCTGCCTCACTGCTTCTGCCCCACAGAAATGGGGGAGGTCAGGGTCGGCACAACAGCATCCCCACTCTCCTAGCCGCCACGGCCAATGCACAATGCAGCAGGCAGGCTCTTGAAAGCTGGGTGCAACAACTGGCCTCAGGCAAGTCGTTTCCTATTTGGTGGGGTTTTTCCTATTTTTTTTTTCGCCTCCCTCTCCACCCATCCTTTTTCCATCCATGTTATCTGTTTAGATAAGAACTTTTCCCGGGGCAGGGCAATGCGCGCTTACACAGTCCTTGGGGCTGAAACGCCCCGTAGGCAAGCCAGGCTGAGAAGATGGGATGATCCGCCTGGCTCCAAGCACCCTGGCCCACTGCTGCCCACATCTCCCTGTACAGCAGGTCGAAGCTCTGGAGAAAGGCAGAGCAGAAGCTGCCTGGAGAAGGGCATTACCGTCAGTTCCAAGAGGGCAGCGGTCACAGATGACCTCCTGGTCGCCTGGCACCACCGAACAGCCTTGGCCGTTGCTGCAGGGGCATGGCCTGCAGCTGTGTGGTGGTTGGGGGTCTCGGTAGAAGCCAAAGGGGCAGCTGACACTATTGCCCACGTTTTCGTCTCCTGAGTAGCATTCACCTGAAGGAGGAAGGAAAGGGGTTAGGGTAGTTTGCTGTCATCCCCGGTGGGGTACCTCCACCGCTCCATCTCCTGGCCGCTCGCTGCAGCACAAGCACCCACGGGCCAGCACCCTCCACCCAAGCCCTCGCAATCACCATGCGGGAAGGACCGCGTCCTGCTCCTGCAACGGGATCCCAGCGAGAGTCCCATGGAGGAGCCCACCCCACGGCATGGAGGCCCGCCATCACCACCCAAAGGTGGCTGGATCTCGTTTTTCACAGCTCATAAAGCTCTCAAGGAGCCACACGTTGCCTTTTGTGCCCCATGATTAATGCTCACATATTTGAAATTCATTTCCAATTCAGACTTGGAAAATAGCGACAGCTTAACTTTGCATTACTTTGACTTTACATGGCAACACTGTGGGGTATTTTAACAAGACAGGTAGTAAAACATGTTTACATCCCCGATATCTACTGACACCACAATTACTTTTAAAATAAAAAGTCAGAAGAAAAATTTGTAATGCTATCCAAGCAGTAGCAGCTCTTTTTTTCTCTCTCTACTGAGGATCATCTAAGCCCAATTTGATCCCAGTGCATCTTTCCTGTATATTTGGCCGCAGCACTTCTGGGCTTTGAGGAGTTTTACCCTCACTCCAGACGTTCCCTGCACTCCAGCCCCCCGAGCCAGGAATCTCGTCCCGCTCAGTGCCCCCCACACTCCCCTGGGGCTCAGTTCCCAGGGCACAGGAAGCTGCCCTGCCATCCCATCACCCCTACGAGCACAAGCCGGTCGTGGCTTTTCTTACCGGAATCAGGGTCACAAATTCCTCCCCCCTGGCAATTGCACGGCACACAGGTGCTGAACGGCCCCAGGCCAGGAGCATCTCTGCGGTAGCCAGGGGCACACCTCTCGCAGAACTGCCCCAGGTAGCCCGCTGGGCACTCACAGTGCTCCACCCAGGCAGCGGGGACACCGGCCACGGGCTGCGCCGACACCAGGGTGACGTTGTCGATGTAGCCAGTGCCTGGAGGGAGACAGAGCCGGTCACCCACGGGGCCCAGCAGCTCCACCTGCACCCAGGACCTGCACAGGTCACACGTTTCATTACAACACCCGTGGGCAGATGGACTGGATCCAAGGCTTCGCTGTCCCCACTGTTACCAACCTGCTCAGTCTCTTCATAATTTAATTTTGTCCATCTTAGGGTGCTTTTTAAAATTATTATTATTTTTAATATCTTATTAGCAAAGGTGTCTCCATTACTTCTCCAGCAACAAGGAGAAGCCAACCTTGTGCTACCCCCTTGCAGTTCTCCCCCCACTTACTGTACTCCCCAAAAGTGGCTCGGATCCAGAGAGCTGTCAGATTTCCCAGCAGCCTCCGATATTCAAAGTGATTCAGCCTCGGGCTCCACTTGCTGCTCGGGTGCTCGTCCAACCTGCCCATGGGAGGGGGGAAAAGTGGAACTGGTTTCAAGAAAATGACATGCCTCATCAAGAAAATGCAGCAGCCCTCACCCATCTCCTTCCTGAGCTCAAGGCTTTGGGGAACAACCTCCACCCACATGACTGACCCCGAACAAAGTAGTCAGCCCAACCTCAAGCCAGATTTTCTACCACCCCTCTCACAAGGTCACGTTCTCATCCAGGAGAGAAGCACCTGAGATGCATCCAGCCCAAACCAGGCAACCATTTGTCACCTCCAAGGGATCACAGCTGAATCCAGGAGCTCCTTGAAGCCACAGCCTTTCTTGCTCACCCTGCCCCAAATGCCCTGGCATCCCCCTTTACCTGAACGTGTACGTCTGGCTGACACCACAGGGCAGAACCTTCTCCTGGGGCAAGAAGGGGGCAGTGATCCTCAGGCCATCTCCTTCCAGGACCACATCATGATGAGATGGCTGGCGTCCCCCTCGGTCCAGGCGGTAATCGAAGGAGAGCGTCTGGCCGTAGCTCAGCTGCTGGTTCCCGAGAAATTTCACTAGAAAGGGAAGGAAGGGAGAAAATTAAAGGCTTAAAGTCTTGCCTTCCTCCTAAAGGCCTGGTTCATGGGATCAGATCAAGCAAAGGAGATACCATCACCTCTCCTCCTCACCAACACCACACCTACCAGGTGCCACGAAGTATATCGGCTCTGATCTCCTTGCTGCTATGAAGGCATCCTGATGGCGTGGGGACCACTGGAGCTGGGCTGAGGAGCCGCTTTCGTGGACACCTCGCCAGCCTTCAGCACCTGGAGCACCAATGAGGCGCAGTCAGTGGGGACAATGAAGGCATTTTCAGGACTCCAGCAACTTTCTCAAGCTGTGTCTTATCAAAACCTTCCAGCTTCCTACCCCTTGACCTCCGAGGGGGCAGCACAGATATCCTTGTGCTGATAATAATAAGCCAGGCATAGAGGTTTCCTCCAAACTGGCAGGAAAGACACGATGAAGCAAGTCTACGCTCGCTCTTGCACCCTACTTTTGCCTAGGATCAGGCCATCCCACCCATCAAAGCACAGGGACTCCCAGCAAGGCTGCAAACCGGTCTCTAGCACATTAAAGAGAAGGTATGTCAAACACCCCCAGGAGCCATAGGGATGTCCTGCTTGGGATTCACCTTGCTGGAAGGTGGAGGTGATGTTGTAGACGCTGTAGTTGTCTGCACTGACACACACCGATGAGTGCCCATAGCAAAAGCAGGGAGAGCATCCCCTGGGGTTTCTGGCATCCAAGTTATAGAAGTGTCGCTTGCACCTGGGAAAACATAAGAAGGTGACAATGTTCAAGTGTGTTTTCTCCTGTTCATGGCCAGCACAATCAGCCCTCTAATGACAGCCATGCAACACAGCTGTCACCATGGTTCAAGGTCATTGCCAGGCTAGGATGGCGAGATGGGCAACTGCCAGGGATGCAACTGTCAGGGAGATGGAGGACATGCCACCCAGAGGTCCGGCAAGTCCTCCTGGCACCTACCTCTCGCAGCGCTCTCCGGTAGCACTCGCCTTGCAGACGCAGCGGCTGGAGAGGCACCCTGTGCTGCCGGCCGGGTCACACTCGCACTGCGCGCTCCTGCAACAGGGACAGTGGGAACCTCTACCTGGATTTCCAGCTCGGCCTCGGAGTTCAGTGCCCCCAGTTGCTTTACAAGACAGCAGAGAAACACCCCCACACACACCTCCCAGCTACCAGTCCCATGCTAGACGGGGAAAAATAATCAGCAGAGCCATTTCTCCAAGTAATCCACCTGCAGCAGTATGGATGCCAGGCTGAGACAATGCCCAACGGCACCGCCCCACAACACCCCGGAGCACCAGACCCACCTACAAGAGCAAAGAGAAGTTCTACTGAGCTTGATAAAGCCTGGCTGAGTCTAATAGACCCTGGCGGAGCTCCAACAGCAAGGCAGCAACACACCAGGGAGGCTCAGGCGGGAGGCCAGGCATGGCCACATGGCTGCAGGCAGCCACCCCTTGCCCCCACCCTTCGCACACTAGGGGCCCCGGAGGATAAATGGCAGGGTGAAGCAAGGAAGACGAGGAGCTGGGGAAGCCAGACCAGAAGTGCTTCAAAAGGTGTTTAAACAGGGCTTCATGCAAAGGAAGGGTTTGGTTTTTGCATGCACAGCTGCGAGTGGCACCGACACCAGGCAGACCCATGCATGGGCAGGTTTTACTTCACATCGGCTAGCCCTGCTGTTATCTGGTGCTTTCTGGATTATAAAGCAAACACCTTGGAGCATGGTTGAGGTCAGCTTTTGACACTATTGAGTGACAGTGAGCTCTTCAGGGTGGGATGGACGTCTAGCCCCGCTCGAGCCTGCTCTCTCCCAGTGAGGTTAGATTAAGGCTAGCGGTGTGCTGCCATGAATGAAACCACCTCTGCCCTCGCACGGGGTGTTTTCAGCCAGCACGGGCCCTTCACAGCAGCTGGGAGAGCTCTGGAGGCTGGCCCTCCAGCTGTCCCCATGCCACCCATGGCCAATAGCACGTACTGTCCACTCCTCCGGCACCCGGCCTCAGAGAGGGACTCAAAGCCCGGCTGGCACTGGTCGCACTTCTTGCCCATCACACCAGGTTTGCAGCTGCACCGGCCGTCACTGTCACACTGTGGGCTGAGGGTACCTGCAGAACGAGAAGAAGGAGAGGTTTGGATGGGCCCCTCCCCACGCCCTCCTGGTGATGCTGCTGGTGGAACAGGGGAGCAAAGCACCTCACCGTCATCACAGCAGCAACCCAGGTGCAGCAACAGGCCCCTCCCTGAGATCCCAGCACAGGGATGAGACACCAGGTCTGGATGTTAAAGCAGCTCCAGCCTCCCTGACTGATGCAGGAGACGTGGAAGAGATAAATCCCCTCCGGCATTGACCAGATGCCCAGGACAAGGATCCTCTTCCCTACCATAAAGGTCATCGTGAAGGTCAAGATGGACTCCAGAGCATGCAAACCAAGCAGAGAATTTTCTTCTTCTTTGCCAGACCCTCTGCTAGTAGACATGGGTAGAACTTGATTTTGGTGCCTCTACAAGGATCCTATAGGTACGAGCTACCTATGTGCAGAGCAAACTGAAACCTGGTGAGGATGAAGGAGCCATCACATCTACTGCGTAACCACCACACGACCCATGGAAAACACCCCAGAGGTAGAAATCCCATCTCATAGCCCTGCAGCCTGCGAAAAGCCACTGGAGGAGCTGGAGAGGCTGAAGTCCATTCCCAAGCACCGCAGCACTTTGCACTGCCTCCCTTCCTGAGACAAAACACCATAAACTCAGGAATTATTCTTTTGCTTTTACAAGGCAATTAAAAGCTTTTGCAGAACCCGCCAAACATTACAACACCCAGGAAGCATCATCCTGACTCACAAAGCCATCAAAAACCACCGCTCCCTGCGTTGGGGTTTGGCCTCTGTTCTGGAGATAGGGATGGCATCTGGGAGGGGCAAGCAGCTCCCCACAGGCAGCTCCTGGCAGGCATCAACGGGTTCATGGCCACCTGCCAAACTCAGGGCAGAGCAAGGTCCCTCTTGGTGAGGCAGAGCTTTGTTGGCAGAGATGTTGGAGGGAAGGGATGCCATCCAGGGGGGACCTCGACAGGCTGGAAAGTGGGCCCATGTGAACTTCATGAAGTTCAGTAAGGTCAAGTGCAAGGTCCTGCACCTGAGTGAGGGTGATTCCCAATATCAGTACAGACTGGGGGATGGTTGGGTGGATGGATGGATGGATGGATGGATGGAGAGCAGCTCTGTGGAGAAGGACTTGGGAGTACTAGTGAAAAGTTGGACATGAGCTGGCAATGCGTGCTCACAGCCCAGAAAGCCAATCGTGTCCTGGGTGCACCACCAGCAGCATGGCGAGCAGGTCGAGGAGGGTAATGTTCCCCCTCTACTCCGCTCTTGTGAGACCCAGCTGGAGTACTGCATCCAGCTCTGGGGTCCCCAGCTCAAGACATGGATCTGTTGGAGTGTGTCCAGATGGGGCCATGAAAATGGTCAGAGGGCTGGTACACCTCTGCTATGGAGAAAGCTTGAGAGAGTTGGGGTTGTTCAGTCTGGAGAAGAGAAGGCTCTGGGGACACCTTATTAAAGCCCTTCAATATATAAACAGGGCTTTAATATAACACAGACTTTCAATCGTGTCGTAAAAGTGAAAGGATAATCCTGAGTTCACAGCATTGTATCTCGGGAGGGGAGGTGGTACAAAGACAGAGAGACATTTTACCAGGGCCTGTAGTGTCAAAACAAGGGGCACACATTTTAAACTGAAAGAGAGGAGTTTTAGAGTGGACGTAAGGAAGCAATGTTTTACAGTGAGGGCGGTGGNCTGGGGACACCTTATTAAAGCCCTTCAATATATAAACAGGGCTCAATATATAAAGGCAAGCTTCACACAGACTTTCAATCGTGTCATAAAAGTGAAAGGATAATCCTGAGTTCACAGCATTGTATCTCGGGAGGGGAGGTGGTACAAAGACAGAGAGACATTTTACCAGGGCCTGTAGTGTCAAAACAAGGGGCACACATTTTAAACTGAAAGAGAGGAGTTTTAGAGTGGACGTAAGGAAGCAATGTTTTACAGTGAGGGCGGTGGGACACTGGAACAGGTCACCCAGAGAAGTTGTGGATGCCCCATCTTTGGAAGTGTTCAAGGTCAGGCTGGCTGGGGCTCCCAGCAACCTGAAATACTGGAAGATGTCCCTGCCCATGGCAAGGAGATTGGTCTTTGAAGGTCCCTTCCAACACAAACCTTTCTGTGAGTCTGTGATTATTCTGGGGGCAGGTGGGTCTTGAAGCCTGCCTGCAGCCTGGAGCTGCTGAGAGGTTTGGAACTCCCAGCACCCAGCAGTGAAGCACCCAGGGGGAGGAGGAGCTTCTGTGACTTATGGTGCAGGAACACAGCACCGGGGCTCTGGCACCTCCCCAGACAACCCCACCTGGAGCCAAGCTGGCTCCCATCTCCTCCTGCAATGCTCTCGTCCGGCATGTAGGGACTCGGAGCGTGACCTAGCCTGTGTGCTCAGCAGGGCCTAGGGACACGCACAGAGCAGGCACTTGAAGACCCACTACACCCCTGACCCAACCCTGTCCCCTCCTGGCCAGTGACCACGTACCCTGAGGGTGGCAGCGGCAGGGCAGGCAGCAGTCGTCCTCCCGCTGGCGGAAGAAGCCCTCCTTGCAGCGCTCGCAGTGGGCACCCTCCGTGTTGCCCAGGCAGCCGAGGCAGCGGTACCCATTCCCTGTCTCCCTCAGGAGCTGCCAGTCGAAGACGCACTGCCGGGACATCCCGTTGCAGTCACAGACTGGGGAGAGAAGGGAGACATCTCAAATGGCGCTTAGAGATGAGGACACCAGCTACGAAGCTGTAACCCACCCTGATGGCCAAGGAACAAGCCCAGGCGACGCAAACCTCCCCTTCTTGTTCTGCTAATAACGAGCCCTGTCTCCATGTCTCTGTGCTTACTACCCCCATATGCCTGCATCCATCAGCCACCCCTATGCCACCAGCGCCCACACCGTACTCCACATCCACTCTCCCCAGGAAGAAAAGCGACAGCTGCCCACGCCACTGCATGGCGAATGCCAGGAAGGACAGGCATGAGATTTTGCATTCCACTACAGCCAGGACAGACGGGACCGCTGGAGAGCAGACTGGCAGATATCTCACCAGACATGCCTGCTCCAGTACCCTTCATTGCCTTGCCCAGGTCTTCTCTTGAAGCCACCTCTCATCTGCTTGCCAAGCTCTCAGTGGCCAATGCAAGAGTGGTTAAGCCTGAGGACCTTTATTTCAGATGAGTTCCTCAGTGCCACCAAGGCAAGCAGCCACAACTGAGAGAATGGCTGGCAAAGACAGGCAGGAGAAAGAAATATCCTGAGGGGAAAAGCAGGGTCTGGAGGGGTGCTGACGAGCGGCTCCAAACCACCTCGATGCTGCCACGGGATCCCCAACCTCCCTCCAAGGAACTATGCTCTCTGCTGACTTCCTTGGGACACAAAAGGTGGTCCCCAGCTGCCCACCCCCAGCTCAGGTCACCTCTGACAGCACAGGGAAGTGGAGGAAATCCAAAAGCAAGCAGAAACCTGCAGCATGGATGCAGACAGCAGGTTGTACTTGATACACGTGGAGGCTCCTCCTTCTCAGCGCTCTTCTGGCACAGCTTAGCATGAGGATACAAGGTCCCTGTCCTCTGTGTCTGTGGTTCCTGGACTAGGCGATGCCTCCTGTGCTCACCACCCAAGCACGCAGCGCCCAGCGCTCACACCTGGGCACCGCCACCCCGGCACACCCCACTGACACCCGCATACCAGACGAAGGCACTCAGCAAGCGGCAGCCCAGCCCACTGCCGAGAGGAGAGATGACCTCATGCACCAGCAAACAGGGAGAGAGGGTGTTTTTTTCCAGCTCCAGCAAACTCGGTTCTTCCCTTGCAGCCTGGCTGCCAGGAGACCGAGGCCCAGCTGCAGGTGGTCTTCTGCCCTCCCAGCCGCCTGGGAGGTGACCTATGGGTGCAGAAGCTCTGCCTCATAGGGAATGAGAAAGCATCCAGAGCCTCGGTGGACATCACCAGTGAGCAAAAGGCAGAGACAATACAAACAACCCACCCAGAGCAGCGGCGCGGGACTTTCTCAAGGTATTTGGGCTCACCTTCACAGTGGGACGGCTCGGGGTCGATCCCACTCCCCATCCCTCCACACTAGAGCTAGAATATCTCAAATTAAAAGGGACCCATAGCAATCATCGAGTTAAACTCCACCCATGCAACACCCTACATCTACGTAATCCGGAGGATTTACTGGGTTGCTAAATTACAGGCATGAGCACCATTCCCCTAGGGAACGAAAACCTGTCTTCAGGTCTTGCCCTAAGGCTGCAGCACGTGAAGAGCCAGCTCTCCAGCCCTGGCAGGGATTCAGCTCTCCCTAATCCAAAGCCATTTAAGATGCTGTTGCAGATTAGTGCCACCAACTCATCAGTGTAGCTGTTCCTGTTGCTGGTCTTCTCCTGGAAACCTGAGGCCTCAGGCAGCTTAATCTTTACCAAAGAGAGGCACCGGAGCTGCTAACGAGATGGAGCACCCAGGAGATGCTGGAAGATGAGGACCAACAGAGGACAGGAGGACAGGATGATTTTTGTATCCAGGTGCCCTAAGGCTGTGCCCTGAGATCATCCCATTCTCAGACAGCTGTGGAGAAGAACAGGCTCCACAGACGAGAAGCTTTGAGCTGGATTTCTTCAGCACTACATCGGGATGAAGGAGGTCCATGGCACACCTCCAGCAGGGCATCAGTCCCCCAGCTCCCGCCCAGCAGAATAAAGCATGAAAAATGCCTGTTTGCTATGCTGAGACAAATTCCCACATCAGAAAGACTTGGAGAAGGAGACAAGGCAGATTTGGGCCTCTTAAATTGTCTTCTCACATTCACAAAACCAGAAAACGAGGTTGGCACTAGGTCTGTGAGGAGCAGATCCGAGAGCCCTGTACGTACGAGCTGGTCTGCAAAGATTGATCCTTTCATCAAGGGATCAATAAAGCTTTCCATGCAACAAAGCTTCCATGACAAACAAGCCATTCTCTACTCTGCGCCTTTGGGACAGTGACCAGGAAAGCTGTCCATCTGCTGCCCCGGCTCTGGGTTTCCCCATCACCCAACTCCATAGCTTTCTTGCTGCAGGAAGAGATGCCTACACACCAGGAACCAAAAACTGCCATGTGATGTCTTCTCCTGTCCGCCACACCGAGATAGACACCTCATTGGCATGGTGGAGCTCTGACCTCCAAAGCCCAGCCCTTCCCCGAACCCTGGGAGATGCCTTCAGCCACTGTACGCAGGCACACACCACCGCGGCACGCGTGCTGGCTCAGGCAAGGCTCCGCTCGCACCAGGGCAGGAGCGCCCTGAGCTCTCCTGCTTGGCCGGGCCCCGCAGGAGCCCAGGTTGACCCACGCAGCTCATTTGCAAGCAAAACGGGGTTACGCGCGCTAATTACGAGCGCACATCTAGTGCCGGGACCGGGCGAGCAACAGCACGAGAGACTAACCCACGCCACCGAACCAGGGCAGAAAATCTGCTGCATCGTAGAAGAGCGGCTGGTTGTCGGCTGTCGCTTTCACATACGCGCAGAAGTAACTTCAAGAGTCCGCGGAAAAGCAGCAGCTGCCTGAAAGCTGCCAGGAAGGGGTGTGGGGGGGGGTGGAGGAAGACAGTATTTTAAAACCTGCATGCAATTAAGGCTGCCGTAAAAATTATCCAAGTAGCATGAAAAGCAAATCAGGTCTTTTGTTTTTAGAACAAACAACCAAACCACTTATTCAGCACTTTTCCCTCCTATCACATTGCACCGCGCTTAAAAGGAAAGCTGATAAAAGACCAGCTTCAAGCCGAGTGAGTGCGTTTCAGAACGCCGGTACTGCAGACAAAAAAAAAAAAAAA
>VXBH01008625.1:144839-200166 GCA_013400035.1 Rynchops niger | reverse complement strand
AAAAGGCAAAAAAAAAAAAAGCCACAAAGTCTGCATGCTGATGGGATATTTAGCCCCGGAGGAAATGCAAGGAGAAGCACCTACAGGCCTCAACCTAATCCCGGGTGCGGGAGGGGAGAGGGCCCTGCAGCACCCGGTCACGGGGCAGGGCAGGGAGCGGGGCCGGCAGCGGGATGGCAGGGCAGGGAGCGGGGCCGGCAGCGGGATGGCAGGGCAGGGAGCGGGAGCAGCCAGCCGTCCCCAGGCCTCACCTACTCCTCTGCTGGTGCTCCGGGCGGCGGGCAGGAGGGACGCGGCCAGGCAGCACAGGGCCAGCAGCCAGCACCCGGCCATCGCATGCGCCGACAGCACGAGGGCCCGGCCGCAGGAGCTGCTCGCGAACGGTTTCCTATGGCTTTTTGCCTCTCGGGTGGTTTTTATCAGGGTTGCTCCACCTGAGTCACTCCCAACAGGAAGAACGCGTGTGCCGTGGGCTGACTCATCCCAGCAGGGAGAGCCCGGCCCAGGCGCCCGCGTCCCCGACGAGAGGGGTATCGTTAGGGCACAGCACCCCCAGCACCCCCTGCCTGAGCCCACCACGGGTGACAGCCCCCGGGGTAAGAGCAACGTGTGCCCCCGCAGACAGCCCACCTGCCCGTCCCCTCCATCCCACCCGCCATCACGGGCAGGGCGGTGGGGCTGGGGCGGGAGCATGGGGCTGCCCGGGCACGCAGGCGGCTGCAGCGAGAGACATGAAACACGATGAGCTCACGGGAAGCCTGGGTAGGGCGGAGGGGACCACCGGCTCTGCCAGCCCACGGGAGCAGGGCTCAGAACCGGCCAGAAGAGGTGACTAGCGGGACTCATCACCAAGGGCTGCTGGGGTGCCAATAGACCCCAAGGGCAGCTCCGACACCAACTCAGAAAGCAGATCTGTCGGGAGTTACCAGACTATTGTCAGTTTCAGGAAATCCCCAGACCTAGAAACGGGGTGGAGGCTGGGAATCTTCACACACCTTTGTCTACTTTTGCTCCGGAGGTAGAAAATGAGGTTGGATGGGTCCTTGGCCTGACCCAATGCAGCTGCTTTCGTGCTAGAAAAAGGATGAGGTGTGGAGACAGAGAGGAGAATAGGCTCATCTGAGGTTGCTGATGGAGCTGGGGTGACGATGAATCTCCCCTGCTTACTAGCATGGGACAGCTGCTGTCACAACCGACCGCAAGTGGTCCATGCGCACCAACACCATTAGATGAAATGAAGATGTCCGTCAAATTTGCCCCCAGTCCAAGGCTGTTGCCTTTCAGGTCACCTTCTGCATCGGGGACAGAAAAGCAGCCCAACAGGCAATGGTGCTGACATGCTGCTCATTTCAGAGCTAACAGCCCTGGGGTGATTAACATCTAGGTCCCCATCCGAGCAGCCTCCAGACGCTCATGCACCTGGAGCTGACTCAGAGGACTTTCCTCCGTGGCTCCTGGTGATCTCATGGGCGCAAACAGCCTGAATTCACCACATCTTTGCACCTCCCTTTGCCAAGCTTACCTGCCTCCACTGATTCAGTCAACTATCTTCTACAAACAGGCTGTTTCCTTTTAATTTCACAGGCTGGATCTTAATATCATTCACAACAAGGAACTCAGCTTCACAAAAGCGCTGGTAGCATGTTGATTTTTGGCACCCAAGGTTGTCTTATCTGATTTTCATTTTTTTTAATTATCTTTCTTAAGAAGCAAGACAAAACCACTTATGGCATTCCCCCCCTCATTTGGCGGTTCTCAGGGTCTGCCTGTTCCTCTAACAAAACACACTTAGTCCCTTCTGCTCTGAAGTCCATCACTTGCCACAAATACCTTCCTACTCGCTGACACCCCTCTGCTCGGGAAGCTCCTCTCCTCCTGTCAGCGCAGCGGTTCCCTTGCACCTTGCCCAGCCCAAGTCCTTGGCTGACTTCTCTCTTGGAAGACCAGCTCTCACAATCTGGAAGCTTTTCCCTTGTCTGGCTCCTCCGTGTCATCCTTCCTGTCTCACCGCTATCACCCCACCGCTCACCTCACTTCTGCAAACAGCGCACTGACACAGCTCGCTCTCCACTCATTTCTGCATATTTACTTAGGTTACTCTTTCCTCGTCATCCTCCACCAACCTTCAAGAGCACCTCTGAAAACCACATGAATGCATGTGTGGCGCAACCCAAAAATATATTTTCTGGGGCCTTGATTTTCTAAACAGACCAGGTCTGGAACAAACTGGTGCCCACCACCCTCACTGAAGCCCTCTGCAGAACAAATGCTGCCCGTCGCAACCCATTGCTACAGCAGCGCACTTTAGAAAAGGTCTCACATAAGCACAGTTAACAGAAATGTTACCTTTTAGAGTGAGCATAAGCGATGGGAGGCATGAAGAACAGTGGTGCTCATCAGACACTGCAATGGAACAGCATTTGTTCACTGGACAACCTGGGTCTGCCCTTCCCCTTTAATCTGTGACGTAAGGGGTGTCCTTCTGAAGATGTCCGACACTCATTCTTCACTACTAGGCTAAGAAAGCTGCTACAGCAAGGAGACCACTGCAGCGGCTGGCAAGTTAATCAGTCCTCGAGGACGTGGCCATGGCAGAATTAGCCACTCCAAAGACAGTCTGGATCCACATAATAATCTGAATTTTGCTGATGGTTGCCAGTGGCAAGTAATGGATGCGTGAAAGCCCCAAAGCAATAGCTTTATTGATGTAACCAAGGAAGAAAACCCATTTTGGTGGCTCACGAGAGATAAACACCACAAGGATGTCATCCTTGCAGCCCAGCTCATCCCTGGCAACCCCACGCCTCCCTCCACAAGGGACCTTCTGAGCTGCAACATCCTCCTGCAACCCCGGTCCTGGGCTGCTGCTGCGGGCGGCCTCACATCTCCTTCGGGGTTTGTGGAGAGGTAGTTTCTCTCGACCTATTTTCTGTTTGTTCACCCAAACTGTCCTTCCCGCTGCCGCCACGCACCTGCTCCATGCCAGCTCTTTGAGCCTGAGGAGTTTCTCCTCCAGTCCGGCAGCAGACCTTTATCCTACCACCCGGCACTGCCTTGGCGCGGAAAACCAGGGATCCTGCTGCATCGGTATCATCAAACACACAGCGCAGCGATAAAGCCTGGACTTCGGTCTCACCTTCTCCAGCCGGGTGCCTTGGGCTTCTGAAGGCAGGCTTCAGACCAGCACATTGAGCTGCCTTCCCCGGGCTGGGGCCGGGGTGTTCCCCCTCATACAGCGCTGTTCCCAGACAGAGAATCTGTTTTTATACCTCAGGATTTGAAGCACAGTGANTGTGTGTGTGTGTGTATATATCTTCCTTGCTGAGGAACACATGGGCTTCCTTCAGGAGACGTGACCTTCTGGCAGGTTTTGGTTTCACAGCTGGTTTTGGTGGGTCCAGAGGGGCAGTTACAGACAGTGGGGGGGCAGCCCTTGCTCAGGGCTGGCAAAACTCCCCGTGCTGGGCAGGGCTACCCCCGAGCAGGGGACATCACTGGGGCAGGCAGCAGGACACTGGGGACCGGCCCGGTGATGGTGAGCAAGCAGGGCAGGGCCAGGCAGCGGTACCGCAAGGAAGTGCCATCGCCTGGCCTTGCCTCGCCTGTGCCCTGCCCCTGCCAGCGAGGGGGTGAGACAGACGGACGGGTGGACAGACAGGGACAGACGGAGATGAGGGAAGGCAGCAGTGCCATCCCACCGCGTTCCCCTCTCTGCCTCCAGCCCCACAGTGGTGGCTGCTGGGCTTCGCTGAGGACCTCGGTGGGATTTTTTTGTTTACACCGTGGTCCTGATGTTGCTGGGATGGGGGCAGGCAGAAGGTATTGGTCCAGCAGGTAACTAGACAGACTAACTAACCAGAATGTGGTCCAAGATGTCACAATTGTAGATGGAGAGTGCAGACACCGCCAGCTCAGCGTGATGGCTGTACATCCTCCTCCTCTTCCACAGATCCACACAGACACACTAGAGCTGCCTCCTCCGGGCAGCTGCTCCCAGCACTTACTAACTCCTGACAATACTTTGTCCTCCCCTAGAAGTGGGAGAGAACCCGGCTCAGCAGCCCCACGAGGTCAGGTCCCCTGAAATTCAGCCTCCCCAGTGCAGCCCATGAAGCCCCCAGGCCCCCCTCCTCAAGCAGCTCTCTCCCACTCCGTTGGGAGGAGCACCCCGACTATTTCTACCCAGCTGCAAAGACCCCAAGTGACCGCTCTGCCCCAGTCCTACCCATCGCCAGCTGCTCCCCAGGCCCCCCTTGCCCGCTGCCAGCCTCTCGCTTCTCCAAGGAGCACGTGAGAGATGATGAAGCTTCAGCTTGGACAGTGAGAAAAGCCACTGGAAATCAGAGGAGAAAAAAAGCCCCCAGGGCACGGCTTGGTCACGCCTCAGTAAGGTCCCTCCTCTTCCACCTTGAGGTCAAGCTCAGCCCAGGCTGAGCAGAAGAACCTTCCTGAGATGTTCGCTACCCAGACTCCAACAAAACACGGACAGAGCACTTCAGCAAGCTGGAAGCAGCAGTTCTCGTGCTCCCTTGGCTCTGCTCCTCCCGGCGGCAGAGTGTGGCACATCTTGCCCTCAAAAAACCTCTGGTTTCAGGCCGGCCTGATACAAGCATTTCAGAGACTCAGCATAAACCTACAGAAGCCTGAGGCTTCACCTTTATTTGGGATTTGGCCCAGGCTTCACAGGACAAGCACTGATGCTGTGCGACCTGAAGATAAAATGAAGGGCACAGACTCACTTCCTGGGCTTGAGTGTTTTAGCCCAAAAAACGGTTTAAGAGGCTCCATGTCAAGCTACAGCCCAGGCAAGGTCAGCACCTTCCCACCGCCCGGTTCTCTGCTTTCTGACCGCTACCCACAGTCCCGCGGCAACACCAGCATCGCACCAGCCGGGATTCGCTCAACAGCAGTGCTGGCGAAAAAAAAGGAATTTTAGAAAACAGATGCATTAGCAGCAATTATAGTTGAAGAACAAAAAGCTGGACAAACTGAAATTTAAAAAAATAATAATGAAAAGAACTTACCAGTTGAGAAGGGATTAGCTCTGATGCAAGTTAACAAGACACGTGCATTTTCCTCTGCTGAGAAAAATAAAAGAAATCCAGTCCGCAGCTGGAAGACGGGTGTGATTGCAGAGCTGCCCAGTCTGTTATCACAGTAATCTGTCCTGACGTTAAAAACTTGCTTAATTCAGGAATAAAATTTATCCCAGCTCTGGCAGACAGGACCCACGGAGGAACACAGAGTACCCAGATTTATGGTAATTCCCAGTAGAGAAATTTCAGCTTCTTCATTTAGAGGTTTTGGTTTTCTTCCCAAGAGCCCTGTCCTTTTCCATGTGTTCAGCTGAATGCAGACAGGATTTTGCCCTTATGCCGCAAAGAAACACCCCCAGTCCCTCCGGGCGTTCCAGGACAGTACAACTCCAATAGCATCAGCATCAACAACATAATCTTACATTATTTTGTTTTGTAGCCATAGCAATGGAGCAGTGGACGTGGGCAGAGACCAAAGTCGCCACAGCCACCTGCAGCCCACCACATGAACTTCCCAGTTTTCCCTTTCTACCACCCCAATCCAGCTCAGCTGATTAATTAAGCAAGAGGCAAATCCTACAACTGAGACACATCCCCATAAACACTCCCCCCCCGCCAGCCCCAAAGCAATATTCAAAAGAAAGCCAAGGTATAAGGGGTTACAAATATTCAGACTTTATTATAAATAAGAAATACTGTTTTATACATAAAAACTGCAAGTGTTGCATTTTGTTCACCGCCCCAGACAGCAAGACCACAGATTAAGGCAAAAAGCTGGAGTGAAGGCACGTACTGAGGGGCCGCAGTCAGGAGTGAGGTGACGAAGGGACTGTCACGCATCGCCCGTGACGCCCAGCACTCCACCAGCACCTGGCGCATCATCACATTACGTACAAGAAATAACTGGACTTATACAATGAATAATGGCTGTAATGCAGTAGTGATTAAGAGATCGCTTATAAAGATTTTTTTTTTTATTTAAAAATAAAATTCTGTTAAAAACAGTTTAAGAAAAAAAAAAAAGAGAAAGAAGAAAGCAGGAAACCTTAGGCCTGAGGTCAGCCAGGGCACGCGTGCATCTTCGCGTCTGCTCTTCTCGCAGCCGTGACAGAGAGGTGACGCGGTTACAGCCAGCCATGGGACCAGAGCAGCCGGCCAGGACACCCCCTCAGCGTCCCGCACGCGCAGACGAGTGCAGGGGAGCTCTCCTCTGGGCACCAGGTGTTTGCAGGCAGGGGGGTGGATGGTAAGAATCTCTAAGCGGAAGGGAACAGGAGCGCTGCGGCGTTTGCTGGAACAGCCCCTCCCCGGCAGCGCTGCTCCCGATGGGGCACCAAGCCTCCCGCCTCGTACAGCGGTATCAAGACATCCCCAAATCCAGCTCTCCAACCACCTCAATGCCGGGCTCGGCCTTCCGACAGCACCACGGCTCCTCACAGCCCAGCTGCCAAGCCACAGCCTCTGCTCCCCCCAGCCCAACGTCCCCAGGGACAAGGGACACGGAAGGGGCTGCGTCAGGGCTGGCTTTGGAGGGAGGGCTGGAAAGTCCCCACCAAGGGGCAGAGTGGTTGTCACTGATGCCCACGGAGGTGCTGAGCACACGGGAGAGGGAAGACAGCAGGAGCCCAGGTAGGAAGGAGAAATACCGAGCTCTAAGGGAGGAATATATGGTGCACGCGCCCCGATGGCTCCAGGGGAAAGCACAGAGGAGGCCAGGCTGTGCCACTCCGGAAATATGGCTGGGTGTATTTACACACACATACGCACACACAAGAGACTTCCTCACACTATAATCATGATTTTAAAAAAAAAAAAAAAAAAAAAAACAAACAGAAAAAAAAAAAATCACATTCACACAAAAAATATAAATTTGAAATAATTAATAGCACCAGTGTGTGTCAGATAATAATTTCTTCCCCGCTACGCAAACGTACAAAGTTGCATAGTGTTTAAGGATAGATATATACTGGATCTCAAGGTGGGGGCGGGGGGGTGCCAGGCTGGAGGCGAGGAGGGAGCCACAGGGGATGCTCTGGCCTCAGAGCAGGCCGGGGGAGCAGCGAGGGGCTCCCCGCCTCCCCGGAGGCACTGCCTGGGCAGGGAGCCTGCGGGGAGGTGGCAGTGGCACTGGGGAAGGCAGAACTGCCCCCAGAGCCTGGCCTGAAGTCCCTGTGCTGCTGTGACTGGACTGTGACGGGGAGACCGGTAGGCAAAAAGAAAGGAGGGCACTCGTAAACTCCATCTCTCTCTGCCAGCTTAAAAACAGGCAAAAGGTGACAGCAATGCCAGGAGATATAAAAATGCCACTGTCCTCCTTCAGGAAAAAGACAGGGAGAAAGCCCTTTTCATTTCCCCCTTCCTTCCCCACCCAAAGGCACTGGGCACGAAGGCCAGTGCAGCTGTCAGAGCTCTCTGGATGGCAGCACTCCTCTTCAGCGAGACTGCTGCTGCTTGAACAAACTAATCTGACAACCAGACATTCGTAGCCTAATTAAAAAATAAAAATAATGATAAAAAAAATTCTCTGTCAATTCGATAGCAACACCTACGGATGGGAAGGCAGCTCGTGGCTTCCACGCTCCCCAGCCTGGACTCCCCAGCAGGCAGCTGCTTCCAGAGCGGACCCAAAGCCTCTCCACGGCCCAGGAGTGGGGCTGGCCAGACCTACCCCTCCGCCGGCACCCCACCTTCCCACAGAGCTCCTCGCCCGGGCCGCACTGCTCTCAGAGCGATGCATCGTCACGGAAAGCATTTCAGAAAGAGGCTTCAGCTATTTTGTCAAGGCTACCAATGCTGTCGATTGGCCACTAGTTAACAATAAAAAAAAAATAAAAAATTCACAGGGTTAGAAGTTGGGAAGAGGGATCTGAATGAGTGCAGCTATACTGGCCATTACAGTAATACTTTGGTAGCCATCCCCTTCCTTCATAGGGACAGAGAGCTCTGGGACCGAGGATTTTACAGTCGAGGGGAGAAGAGAGAAGAGGAAGTTGGGTTAGTTTTGCCTTGCCGTATACAGCTCACATGGTTATTCCTGAACCACAGCATGAAGAGTCCAGAGCATCTCCCATCCTTGCGCTAATCAAAGTGAAACTTGTGTCTGAGAGAGGGGCAAAGGCGGAGTGCTCAGGAAGTTTATATAAAAAAACCCTTTGATGCCCAAAGACGGATATTTAATTTGCTTCTCTTAAAAAAAAAAAAAAAAAGGAAAAAAAACCCAACCAAAAAAACCTTTCATCTTATCCTGATTTGAAAAGAAAACAGTGGCTGCGAGCAGCAAAGAGTTGGGGAATTGAAGAAGGTAATGTGTGTTAAGGCACTCCATAGCCAAACCACCGCTCCACCACTCACTGGGGGAATACCCCCCCACCCCCAGTGCACCCTTAGGGTTTCTCAATGGACGGGGTGTTGAAACAGCCAGACGGCAAAGTCTTCTTGATGTCCTCCAGGTTGCTAATGTCCTTCAGGATCTCTTCAATGTCCCTGTTGTAGGCCTGTATTGCATCATCTTGTTTCCTGGCTTCTCTCTCAAGGAAAGACACTTTCTGGTCCAGGTCTTTCTCTTTCATCTGGTCTTTGGCACTGTTCAGGGTACCCTCGATCTCATTCAGTTCATTCAAGTCCACTGTCTCCAGTTGCCCTGAAAAGTCAGAAACAAACAGTGAAGTCCATTAAAAAAAAAAAAAAAGCACCTTTGACGTACTGCTTTTGGGTGCTTGCCCAGCTGAGCCCATACCCGTGTGGAGATATCCATCAGGGCACCTCTGCATTAGAACCAGCGTTTAGAACGGGACCAACCATGTCACACCTTCACTGCCTCAACAGCAGTCCTCAGCTCACAGAAAAGCGGTACCAAACATTACACGACAAGATTTGGGGCCACCCCAGGGGCAAAAACCGCATTTCTAGAAGTGACCATATCCATTTGGTTCATGGCACAGCACCAGCAGCAGGGAAGCCGACACACCACACCAGCTGCCAGCATGGCAACGCCAGGCAGCAGGAAAACACTCAAAAGCATAAGGCACATTAAGGACAGTCTTACCTAATTGATCCAGCAGGTTGTTAATGACGGCAAGCAAGCTGTTCACAGAGTTCTTCGCTTTTCTTGCATTGTCTTCTGCCTCCTGGGCAGCCTGCGAGGCCTGCACGGTATAAAAAACGAAAGCACAAAAAGGCTGTAGGGATTACGAAACCGTCACCTCTCCTTTTCACGTCTGCCCAAGCAGTTAGTCACACACACCCCTGGCACCTCTCCCAAGGATAACACCCCTGCACCGAGATCTTCATCACAGTGCTGGCCAAGACTGACAACCTTCAAATAATCAGTTTTCTGACTATTTCAGGATAGGGATCCCCGATAACCGAGCAGGATTTTGCAGGAAAAGTCAGAACAGGGTCAAGAGGGCTACAGCCATGTTTCAGTTAAAATAAAAGGCAAGTGCTGCATTAAGAAAACTGGCTCTGAAGTTCCAGCAGGGAACCTATGCCAATGCCATCAGAGGGGCTCCTTTGCTAGTCTCTTGTCTTCAATCCCACGTTAAACTTGGAAGAGACTGAATTCTGGCTGGACTCAGTGCTGTCTCTGCAGGAGGACAGCAGGGAAAAAAGCTTGCACTGCCAGGACAGCAGGGAGAAGGCACCTTCTTGCCACTGCTGCCACCTGCCAGCATCACTTACCATGCCTGCCATCATCATATCCTGCTCAGCATCATCCTGCTTCCGCTTCAGCTCTTTTTCTGCATCCTGAAGCTGTTTCATCATGTCATCCACTTCTCGCGCCAGCCCCGTCACATCAGCAAAAGTCTTGTCAGCTTCGGCTTTGGTAGCAGCTGCACTCTACAGCCAGCAAGGGGAACAGGATGGAAAAAGGTGGTGAAGGTGCACAACTTCCTTCAACCCTTTTCATCAAAATGCACCGATTTCCTAACATCCCGTATTTTGCATTCCCTGGTGGGGAATACAGCAAGAAAGCACATGGGGGTCACCAGGAAATGCTGGAACAGGGGAGTTTACATAGTTACACGCCAATATCTCAGGAGGGGTGGGTTCAGAAGCACATAGGACTCACCTTCTGGACAGAACCAGCAATTTTCTCAGCATCATCTGCTTTAGCCTTGGCTTCGCGGGCATCGGCAGCAGCATTGCCCAGCGCCAGCTCCGCCTGGCGCGTCTTATTGTTGGCTTCAGCAATGGTCTGCGTAATAGCAGGAATCTTTTTCAGCGCCTCCTCTGCTGCTGTCTTGTTATCATTCACCCGCTTATCAAAATCTAAGAAAGGACAAAACAGATGCTTATCACTTGCTCCAGAAGGGCCTCGGGCTGCTTCTTTGACCAAGCTACCCTGGCTTTGCCACCTTGACATTGTGGGGGATATAATGCTTGCAGCTCTTCCTGTTACACGTTTTCTGACGCTAAATAAGGAACTTAAACAAAAGGAGACTTCTAGTCACTGAAAACATTTCCATTTTTTTCTTTAAAAAAAAAAAAAAAAAGCCAGAAGAACCCACCCAACACTCAGGTACCAGCAATAGCACGGCCAGTTTAACCAAGATACCCTACTGCCAAGTGACTTGTCACACAGGAATCGAAGGATTCACTGCAGGTGCTTTCTCTTTACCTTTCAGGTTGCTGAGAATGGTATTAGCCTCCTGTAATGTACCATTGCCCTTCCGAGCAGCTTCTTCAGCCAGGGCTTTCGCTGCATCCGCTCGAGCCAGGAGCTGGTCTGCAGTCTAAGGAGACAGGACACATATCAACACATTCTCACCTTTTGAGGGACGACCATCTAGGTGCATCAGAAAGCATTGCTCAGCCTGAAACACCAATGCCACACAGAACAGCGTTCATCCCTGAGCGGCAATGCTTCCTCTGAGACCAGGTGAACTTCGGTACTTCTGGAATACTGTTCTGAATACAAAGACGACCCTACCCGTGCAAACATCCCCCATTCTCCCATATAGCCTCACTGCTTTTACCAGCTTTTTTTGTGTCCTTTCTGGGACCATTCTTCAGTATTCTTGTAAGTAACACACAGTGCTAAAATAAGACTGAATAAGACCAAATCTTTCATATCTGGCCAGTTAGTTGTTTTCCTTTGTTTCTTCCAGGGAACAAAAGCTTGCACAAAACAGAACTGACCTGCTGCTCCGTCTTCCCTTTCTCCAAGAGGTTCTTTACTTCTAGCTCCTTTCCTTTCATGTCTTCTCTCAAGTCCTCGTAATCTTTCAACTTCCTGGCAATCAGCTGATCTAGCTCCTCCGCTTCCTTCTTGATCTTATTTGCTTCATTCTGCAGGTGGAAATCAGAAACAAATGCAGATTCCTGAACGTTAAAGAATTTCTGAACAGGGGCAGAACACAGTATAGCTTCTAATGGTCAAACAGGCAGAAGCTATGATGCGTTCCCATCTCTTACAACTACAGTTGTAACTTTGCCTTCAAAGCCCTGAACACCACCAGGGACAGTGAACAACGGGCAGAGGATGCCAGCAGTTTTGTGTGCAACAAAATCTCCTGCGCTACAGTGAGCACAGGAGAGGGAGCAGTTCTGCAGGCTTCGGAGGGAACCGAAATTTCTGCAATTCTCTGTTCAAGCCAAGGTATTTGGCAAACAACATTTCACTGTTTTTTTGCCCTTCAGAGATCAGGGGATGTGGGGGTTTACATATTTAGTTTCCTGCACGCAAGTCTCCTGCATAAAAACTGAAACGCACAAGTCTGGGTTATGGTTAAGACGGACAAAAATTCCATAGGCTGTTCTTATGCAGAGAAACATTAGTGGAGCACATGCAAGGTATGTCAGCAACCTAGCACACTGCTATAACGCTTGTCCTCATTGATCTTCAGAAAACTGCACGTGACACTTCCTGCGCATACCTCTAGCCCTGTGGAATCCACTGTAGGCAGACTGGTGAGATTAGCGTAGATCTGCAGGGCTTTGTTTCCAGCTTCCTCTGCCTCCGCAAGCACCTTGCTGGCCTGTTTCTCTAGGTCTCGAGAAATGTTCCTTGCTTGATTATACCTAAAAAACCCCAAGGATCCAGTTACATTACTTTTTTTTTTTTTTGGTAGAAATTAACTTACTAGTAGAGTAGAAAGGCCAAGAAATTGAAAAACAACTCCCATAAAATTCAAAGCATACAACGCTACAGAAGATGTCTTAGTTTGAAGTACTGCTCAAAAGCCAGAAAATAAAACCAATTTTTGTTTACTGACTCACTTCTGGTTGAGCTCATCAATGTCCTTCGCAGTTTGGTTTTCTCCCGCCAGGGTCTTCAGCAGCAGTTGATAAGCTTCTGTGGAAGTATCATTTGCTGCCTTGGCTATGCGAACAATCTCATCAGCTTCTTTTTTGTGTCTGGACAAGATTACAGAAGAAAAGTAACGCCATTAGAATTGTCGGTCAGTGGTTTCTATCTTCAATTCCAGATTTTATTCTCTCTTACTTTTTCCTTCCTTCACGCAGATTTGCATGTGGAAGATGCTGAAACATTTGCAATGGAAGATGCTGTTTGAGACCATCTCTACAACCAAGGCATCACTCCAGCAGTGCCCACGAGATCATCTGAAAGGCACTGCTATGGTTCTATGTGTCCCTCGCTCACACGTCTAGAATTTGCCCTCCATGATACATGGGCAATCACCCGCACTGCCAGTCTCTTGCTCAGCAAAGGGCACATGTTTCGTATCAAGCAAATTAAACCTTGCTTTCTCCGTGTACCAAATAGCAGGGCCCTGATGCGGGCTGTGAGGAGTGCGTTTTGCCACAGCCTACCTTTCAGCCAGCTTACGGGCCTCTTCTGCCAATAGAGTCATGTTGTTAGGGTCCCCGCTTGACTCCGGAGGTGTAATGGACTGGAAACAAAGGATGGGGAAAAAAAAAAAATCTTAAAGCTCTTTTTTCATCTTTTATTCATCTTTGCTTTAAATATTTATTGTCATGATCTAAATGCTTAGAGATGTGTCTAACCTACTTCTGACTTCTCTGTATTTTTTTCTTAAGCCCACGAAGTTTCCACTACTGGTTATCCCTTAAGAACAAAGGTGCTGATATTTATCTAGGGGTTCTTACGTTGGTTTCTTTGAGCAGGGGCTAAGATAGTATCTCTGACAGACGCTGGTGATCTTCCTTTATTTATTTCCCGTGGGTCTGGGGTAGGGGAGAAGATATTTCCATAGCAAATTTGCTATGTGAGAGAGAGAACAAGTGGAAGAACACACTAGAGGGCACAGAAAGGAAAGGCCCTCCCCTAACCATGTAGGATCTCGGCAGCACACTCACCACGTTGTCAGCTGCCATCTTTGCCTTCTCAAGCATATCGGAAGCTAAGCTGATCAGGTCCTCGGTATCCTCCACCCGCACCCGGGCTTGCTCCGCCAGGTTCTCTGTCTCCTGCACTGTGCCCTGGATGTTCCTCAGCCTGTTGAGCTGACTCGTTAGTGTGCTGTTGATGTTTTTGAGACGATCCATGAGGCCCTGATCTACGTCTGAAGCACACAATATAAAAAGAGAGGGAGTAAAATTAATTACAGCAGGAAGAGAAGCTGGAGCAGCAGCTTACCACTGCAGGCAACGTGTTGGTAGGTTAATCCCCTATTGAAAGGGGACCAGCAAAGCCATTTCATAAGTCAGTCAGCTTGAGATCAAAGTTATCATCAGAATGTGCACCAAATATGAGAAATGAAAAGTCATTAACTACTAAGACGACAATCCAGCTGGGTGTTGGAACGGACTCTGATGGGGGATTTTGTGTTCAGAATCATGTTTCACCTCTATCATTAACTTAAAAAAAAAAACACAAAAGAGCTGCTCCCTCGAGAGGTACAAAGCATCTGCTTTGTGAATTCTCTTTAGCTTAACTCCTAGAAGGTAAGCAGAGAGGGAGGAACAGCGGGGCTGTATGTTATTCCCTGCTTCAGGCAGTGGTGACTACTTCTGAGCCAGTCTCCATACAGAGCAGCTAGAAGATGTGCAGAATAGCAAAGGCACCCCAAATTCCCCCCCAAACCAAAGGGATGACAGAAGTTGGCAGGATAGAGCCTTGGTTCTCCAATCTGTAGGACTTATGAGCCCCCTAAAACTTCCGCAAGTTTTTGGACCACCAGGTAACTCCCCATAACAGCATCATAATAATGGAGCCCTAAAAGCACAGCTACGTGCCTCACAACCCGGGGCAATTACTATTGAAAATGTTGGAGCATTATTAAGAGATAAAGTACAAGCAGAAGCCTGCAGGACTCTAAAATTAAGATTATTTTTTTTTCCCCAAATACGTTGCCTCAACCTTGCAGCACATCTTAAGTATCGAGCATGAACATTTGACACATTTCAAAAACATACTGCAAACTACACATCAAGAGAAAACCACAAATAAGAGCTACAGGTGTGCACAGATTTTTGCAAGGGTAGTTTTTGTTGCATTTCACTTGCCTCTTAGGGAAGAGCAACAAAGCTAATGAGGGGTCTGAAGCACAAGTCTTGTGAGGAGCAGCTGAGGGAGCTGGGGGTGTTCAGCCTGGAGAAAAGGAGGCTGAGGAGAGACTTCTCTCTCTCTACAGCTCCCTGAAAGGAGGGGGTAGCCAGTGTGGGTCAGGCTCTTCTCCCAAGGAAAAAATGATAAGATGAGAGGGAACGGTCTCAAGTTGTGCCAGGGGAGGTTTAGATTGTATATAAGGAAAAATTTCTTCACAGAAAAGGTTATGAAGCATTGGAACAGGCTGCCCAGGGCAGTGGTGGAATCACCATCCCTGGAGGTATTTAAAAGATGTGTAGGTGTGGTGCTGAGGGACATGGTTTGGTGGTGGACTTGGCAGCATCAGGCTGACAGTTGGATTTGATGATCTTACAGGTTTTTTCCAACTTAAATGATTCCACGGTTCTAAGAGGTGGAAAAAAAGATGAAAAACACCACCACAAAATCTAATTCATTTCCTCAATTTTTTCCAATCCCTACTCTTCTGCCCCCCTACATGGGACTATTACCTAGGCACAGATGCCAAGCAGGCAGCAGAAAGCTACCTGAGGTAAAACTGAGAAGAGCTTCAGTGATCATTCCCATTGTCAGGAATCTTCCCAAGCAAAGGCGTTGGACACACATCAGCTTTTTTGCAGCTTCACACAAAGGGGACAGATTTTTCCAAAGTGGTCTGAGATGACTGAACCAACTCCCAGGGGAATATCTTTCACTGTAAAGTCAATAGTTGTCTTCAAGTCGCCCTTCTCCAAAACACACATGAGCTTACACATCAAAAAGACCCTAAGGACAAACCACTCGCATTGCTCAACGCCCTGCTCACAGACACCCTACGGCAGAGGTGACAGTACAAGTATCAATTTGAAGCAGAGTTTAACAGGAAAAATAGCTACAGGCCACCACAACAGCACATTTCAGAACTTCACACACTTTCTGGTGGGATAATTACGCTTGCCAGCAGGATTTTGAAGCC
Source organism: Rynchops niger (assembly GCA_013400035.1). Taxonomy (NCBI): domain Eukaryota; kingdom Metazoa; phylum Chordata; class Aves; order Charadriiformes; family Laridae; genus Rynchops; species Rynchops niger. Next base: position 184,682 of record VXBH01008625.1, on the reverse strand, counting down.
TTCATTATGGTTGCCGATGACATCCCAACAAGAACTGCTTTATCCCAAGATGTCTGAGCAAATTTATAAGCATAATAAATAAGCATATTGGAAAGCCTTCTGCTTGTTTAACAATAAGTAAACCCCTCCTTTGCATCTGGAGAAGAGGGTAACATAAAACACACACGTACACAGCTTGAGGCAGCTCTTTCCTTTGCATGTTCCACAGAGACCACTGGGACAACAACAGGATAAAAGCACAGCCACCATTGTTTTGATAATAACATACACTGTCTCAGTGCTATCCGAAATAGCTGTCTGTCCTGAGGCACTGCACAGGCTTGAAAAATAAAACACGCTGTGTTCAAAGGGAATAGGAACATCAAGCAAAGAACTCATTTCCCGTTGGTCCATGCCTGACCAGGTCAACTCACCTTTGCTGTTTTGTGCTTCCTGGAGCAATTCCATAACATCTCTTTCTGCCTGCTTCAACCTCTCTTCAAAGGCTTGATCGGTTATGGTGTCTTCTCCCGTACCCAGATTTGCTACAAGATTTTCCAGCTCCTGCAACCTCTCTCGTTGCTCCGCCACCTATACGAGAGGGACAGAGCACAGCTACGACACGGCACAAAGCACCTCAAACCTCTCTGCTTTCAGCAAGCACCAGCCAGACAAGGGAGTAAAAGCCACTGCACAAGCGGGCATGTGCCACAGTCTCCAGCGGTACCAACACTGGCGTTTGTGGCCTTACCTTGTCTTTCACCAATCTGTAACAGGGCGGACACTCTTGGCAGCCCGGCCATGAGCGGTTGTAGAAATAGTTCTCTTCGCACTGGTCGCAGCGGTTCCCCACAAAGCCTTCCTTGCACTCACAGCGACCATTCTCCCGGCACTGCAGGGAGCGTGAACCCTCAGGATCACAGTCGCAGGCTGCAGGGAAGTTAAACCTCAGTCAGACTGGAGGAGAAGCAGAAATACCCTAAAGCCCGCAGGGCAAGAGCATACCCTCAATACACTAAAAGATCTGCAACAACAACAGGGCACAAACACATGGCTGGAGCCCACCGGGGCACTTCTACGCGCAGCTGGGCACTGTGTCTAGTTGGACACAACATTCATTGCACGTGCTCACAGTGCTGCTATTGCCTCTCCCACAAAGCATTATGATTTTCTACCCCATTTCATTGTAACCAACTGCAGTTGATTTTTCTGCTCTTTACAGGCAGGGATATTGAGGAGGAAAGTTTGGATCATCCTGGTTTTCAATCATGTTTACAAGGCGCGTTGCTCCTCAAGAGACAATCCGTATATTCAGTCCATCTGCAGAGTAGCTGTGCAGAGATTTAACGTTAGGAAACAGGACAAGACTCAAAGAATGTATTTGTACCAGAGAGAAGTGGGTATATCTAGTAAGTTGGAGTTCTGCCTACCCCCAGTTAGAAAAAAAAGAAAAATAAGAAGAAAAAGGGGATAAGCTATTGTACAGAGATCAAATTTCACCATGCAGGATGTGGACATAAAAGTGCCAACTTCTGCTGTCACGAGTGAGGTGAGAAAGGTGAGAGACAGGAAGAAAGCGAAGCAAGGCTGGCTGTGCAACATCCTTCCCACCTGCCTGGTTCCAGCCTCTCAGACTTACGTTTACAGCCTTCGGAGCCAAAGCCGAAGTGATTGACCTCACATCTGTCACAACGTTGTCCAGCGACGCCAGGCTGGCACTCGCACTGCCCGGTTTGGATGTCACACTGGCCATTGGTGGAGCCCAGCGCGTGGCAGTTGCACCTGGGGGAGGCAGCCACACGTCAGGCGGTGACAGAGGGGAGGCACAGGGGAAGCGCCACTCTGAAGGAGCCCCAGCGAGCACAGCTCAATGCCTCCATTGCCAAAAGTCACTTTTCTCACCGTGCAGATGCAGGAGGCGAGGCGCTGAGCCTTTGACCCGTGCAAGGTCACTTGGTGCCCGCACTAAAAAAAGGAACCCACGAGCCCCTGCTACCAATGATCGTGCAGTCATGTGGCACTTTTCTATTTAAAACCTTGATTTAAAGCTATTTATAAGCCAGGCTTTTTGTACAGCCTTCATAGCTGTTCCTTGACTGCTGCTCTTCCCCACCCACAGTAGCATGGAGCCACACCAGTTACTCATGACCAACATCACATTCCTGCACGAGGTAAGCACAGACTGCCCCAAACCCGGCTCTTCACCCCAATCCAAGGTGAACATCACCTCTCACAGCCGCGTCCGCTCTGGAGGTTGAAGAAGCCAGGCTCACAGGCGCTGCAGTCCCTTCCCGTGACATGAGACAGGCACTCGCACTGCCCAGTCACTTGATTGCAACTTGTCTGCTGATTCACAGTGCCGTAGGGATTGCAGTGACAAGCTGCAAAAATAAAAGGGATGAGGAAATAGGCAGGAATTTAGAAGTCCCTTCTGGTGTTGGTACTCTGCTAGCCAGTCCCTGAAGGGGCCCGGATCCAAAACAGGTGGCAGCCCAGCCCCTGCATCGCACAATGCTTTTGCTTCGATGGCAGTAAGTGCCCACAAACAACACAAGCATTTTAGCAAGCTGCAAACACCAAACCAGTATAAAGCCACACATCGCTGCTGACGGACACGAACAGCCTAATGTTGTGTCCTAACACTGCATCAGGAAACAGCAGCTCTTAGGGATAAAACCATTTTTAAATGCAGGAGCAACCAGCTCTCACCCCTGCACTTGTCGGCTGGATCGGGGGCCAAGGGGTTCCCAAAGAAGCCATCTTTGCAGCGGTCGCAGTAGAAGCCGGCAGTGTTGTAGATGCACTTGAGGCACTCGCCCGTCTGGCGGTCACAGTTGCCCACGGCGTTGGGATCGATGTTGTCATTGCACTGGCAGAGGCGGCAAGGCCTCACAGCACCATTTTCGCCCAGCGGGTCTCCGAAATAGGCATCGTCACACAGCTCGCACCTCTTACCTGGGACACGACAGAAACACACGCGTTGTGGCAGAAAGCCCTTTGCTGCTGTCTCACCTGGACCCCCTTTGCAACCCCTTCTCTGAAAAGTAAACTCTCCAGCTTCCTCCCCTTTCATCCTTCTGTTGGGGCCAGAAAGGTGTACAAAACCACAAACGAATCTCTCCCCGTCTCTAAATTTAAGCTTCTTTCTCACTGGAACTTTGCATTATGTATTACTTCAGCTCCTCTTTTCCCTCCTATCCCTTTAAGCCAAACCTATTTGTTGTAATCTGTTGCTAATTTAAGAGTCCAAGCAGGTAGAGCTCCATGGAGCATCACTGCTTCAGGAAGCCCCACTGCCAACGAGATCTGACAAACCTCCACAGGCAGCCACTGCAGCGTCCAACTCAGCAGCTCCCTACACTCACTGCAGATCCGACCTCCCCAGCCAGCCATAAGCTCTATTTCCTAGGCAGTTCTAGCACACACAAATCCCCTTTTCCATCACCTTTCCCCCGACATCCCAGGAAGGCAGCAGGAGACAGGAGGAACTCCTGTGTGACCACACAGCTACAAGTAAAAATGAGCTCGTACTGAAACCCGAGCTGCAGGGAACCCAGACTCCTGGACTCCACTTTGGTTCATGAAGCAGCAGCACCCATGGGAACCCCCATGAGCTGCCTCGGTGCTCGGTTCGGGGCTTTTCTAAGCATTTCAAGCATTTACAGGTATTCTGTACTTTGGACTCTGCCACGTCAAGCATAAAATCAGAGACGCATGGGCTGTCAACCTCAGGATGCTTCATTGCTGTGTGCAGGCAGAACAAAGGCTCTGCTTAACAAGTCAGGTACATGCTTGGACTTCACAGTTTCTTGCTAAGAAGAAAAGATATGCACCTGTTAACGTATTTCTCTTTAAAACCGCTGAGCATAAATTTAGCCTTGTGTCTTTTGGGCAATGTTTGTGAGTCACTGCAGCCTTCCTGCTGTTCCTAGGGAGGGCACTGCCCCTCCCCTGCAAGCATCCCGCAGTGCCTCTCTGCCTGGCAAACTCCATCTTCTAATTTTATTTCAGCCTGACCTGCCTTCCCGTCTCTTTTAAATCTATCCTATTTCCTGCCCAACACTGTGCAATTAACAGAGCTCTATTAGAAGCCAGCACAGCTCACCTACGTAGCATAGAAACATTACGACTTTGCACAGATTAATCCTTTGTTTCTCTTTTGTTCTCGAGAGGCAGGCACAAAGAATATGGGTAACCCTGGGGCTCTCACAGGACAGAAAACAGGGCTGAGGAAGGGAGAAGCTTTTGAACCAGAAGGCACAGCAGCTTTCAGTGCTGCTCACTGCGGTCAGAGCCTCAGAACTGGCAGGAGACACATACCTACAGGCATGGGGGGTGTAGAAAAAACCAGACCTTTTTGTGTAGGAACACACCTGTAGTGCCAGCCTGGCAGCTGGTGCACACAACCTCCTTCGTGCGGGGCACGATGGCACAGCTCGAGCTGCCTGGGCATGGGCAGGGCTGGCAGTCTGAGGCCGTGCCCGCTGTCGCATCCCCATAATACCCATCGCTGCACTTCTCACAGTGAGACCCCGCCGTATTATCCCTGCAGTTGCACATGCCTGGAATAGAGAGGGACACAGGTTTTGCTTCATCATCCAAGCCAGAAAGAACCGCCCTCTTGCTGCTCCCTGTTTTATCAGCCCCTCTTACCTGTCTCGGGCTCACATGTCTCGCTGTGCCCGTTGCAAGCACAAGGCACGCAGGGGCTGTAGGGCCCGAGGCTCGGCGTCTCTCGCCGGTATCCAGAGGAGCAGCGCTCACAGAACTGCCCCTCGTATCCCACGGGACAGGAGCAGCTCTCCACCCAGGCCACGGGCACACCTGGTCCAGGGCGAGCACTTGTGATGGTAACATCATCCAGGTGGCCGGCACCTAGAAGGCACCAAGAGGGGAAACGCTTTGTAACCACAAAGGCTCCCATCACCGCTTCACCAAACACACATCTGAATGGTACAAGAGACAGACAAGTGGATGCTTGCAGTTGGTGAGGTGAAGCAGGAAGTAAAACCCTCCAGGAAGGTTCAAACAGATGAGAAAAAATGCAATATAGCTCACAAAGGGCACACAAGTTGAGAATAACAATACAGAGGAGGATGCTGAGAACAACATGTGAACAAGTACAATCAGTTAAATTAAGTTACGTTTTGCATGCACATGGTTTCCATTTCCAAACCAAATACCAAAATCAATTCCTGTCTTTCTAGGGAGGACAGACCATCTCTTTAATATATAGTCTCTAATGCAGCGTCTGCAAATCATGCCTCGGGGCAAACTCTTCAGCTGTTTCTCTCAATCCATTCCTTTGTCTGGCATTTGAAAGCTCCCTCCTCTCGATCCAACCCCTTCTCTGGAGCAGAATGGAGCCTGGACACCACATAGATGGTTTTTAACTTAACAGCAGCGTGTTTTTACCACTGCAGCGGCTCCAGAGCCCCAAGCAAATCCTCAGCTCCCACATATTAGCAGTGGCTACAGCACTCAGGGGATGGCTTGCTCCACACCTTTCGTTCCCTCCATTTCAAAACCCCACATTCCTCTTTACGAGCCACCTCTACTGAAAACATTTGCAGCTTTCCCACCTTCCCCAAATGCAAATTCATCCTTTGCGCCTTTCTACAAAAATTTTTCTTCACATGACAATACCCAATATTTACCCAATATTTTTGCTCCTAATTCATGACTGATTTTTCTAAGCCCTCATTACAGGGAGCTTTTACTCAAGTTCAGCACAGGCAGTGCTTTCCAGAGCTCATCCTTCCCATTTGCCATGCCAAGACGAGGAAACAGGGAGGATGTAACCATTCTCAGTGTAGCAGAAACTGAGGCCAAATGTTGTAAACCCCCTACATCTCTTCTACTGTGTCCTTTACGACTCCGTGCTATGTATTTCTACCAATCTGGAAGACACTGGCTGTGCAACACAGCAAAACCCCCGTATTTAGAAGCAAAGAATGAGCAGGTGAGGGATGCTCAGTTTCCAGACTCTCAAAGGCAGCACCTTTCTCCCCCTACTCCTCTCCAGGAGGCCTGGGAGAAGCTGTTGCACAGGAAGACCAGGCAAAAAGCAATAGGTACAGGCCTTGCCAAATAACCTGCCACAGCTGTTTATCACTAGGCCCTACAATAAAGTAACCCAAGTACTAGACTAATGGGTCTGCCCAGCGACTTACTTCTCTCGCTATACGTCCCGCGGATCTTGATGGAAGTCAAGTTGTGGAGAAGCTTCTGGAACTCAAATGCTGTAAGAGCAGGCCTCCATGGGTAATCTGTAGCCTCATGAAGCCTATGGAGAAGAGCCATGCATCATCAGCCAAGCTTTCAGATGCTAACAGCTGCGCCCTTTTACAGCACCCTTTCCAGCAGCAGTATGCTATTGCAACATACTCTGTGTACACTTACGCAATGCTGCTAGAAAGCGAGCTTCAAATTAACCTAATAAGACTGCTCTTCCAAGCTAAAATTTACGCTGTTTGTTTTCTCAAGGGCTTAGAGGCCAGGGGCACTAGACTCCAGCTGCTCCCAGCACACCTCGAGAGCCCTCTCACCTGAAGGTGTAGGTCACTGCATTCTCGCTGGGGTAGGGGTTGCCCTGGGCAATAAGTGGCACCGACACTCTCAGCCCAGCCCCTTCCAGTACCAGGTCCTCTGCAGAGAGGCGCGTGTCCCGTCTGTCCACACGGAAGGAGAAGGTCAGGTTTTGCCCGTAACTCAAAACCTGGTTGCCCAAGAACTTGCCTGAAAGGGGAAAAAAATCCTTACAGTTAGGGGACAGAACAGAAAGGACACGAGCAGCACAGAAACCTCGCTTCTCAGATGACTTACGCGGCGCAACAAAATAGATGGGGAAGTAGCTGTCCGAGATAACAGAGATATCCTGTGTCTCTGCACTCCACTGAAGTAAGACTTCTGAGCCATCGCGCTGCTCAGCACGCCACTCGTCCTCTCCTGAAAAATCAAACGTGCAAGAATTAGTGCCCTTTGAAGCCGTAGCTTTGCACACAACTTCTCATGTCATACTGAACACTGCTCACATATAACTAATCTACAGTCTGTACACTGGCACTAACAGGCTTCAGAAAGCAGCTGTGCAGAAGAACATAGAGAGCAAACATCATCTTTCCAACTTAAGCACTCCTAACCTGAGTGCTGACTTGAACCCTCTGAACTTTGAGCCCTATGACAACTACTTGTTCAAAATCTTCTTTTCTGAAGAGCTTAAGCAGGCATGGGAAAACCTGCAGTCCCCTACAACTTGATGCGAGTTTCAGCCTTTGTACAAACTGTTCTCCAGTGGAATTTTTATTTAAAAAGTTGTTCTTTTCAGACTATGCAGCATGAAAACACGCATAGGCAGGAAACTGACTATATGAAAAAACATTTCTCCCGGGCTTACAGACCCATCAGAAATATGACTGTCTTTTATTCAGAGTCATGTAAACCCCAAATCTAAAGCGATTCTAATCCTCTCAATCAGAAACTCCTGATCTGGTTCTAAAATTAAGAGAATGCCCCCTTTCCAGCCCCCCTCTCAAGCTATAGAAGTTTTACATTTACAATTACTGCTTGCACCTGCACAGTGTATGTTAGCACTGGGTGCCTGAGGACAGAGCTGAGAATTCATTGCTCCCCAGCTGAAAACTGGGAAGCTCCCAGGAACTTCAGCAGTAGCTCAGCACTTCCAAAGGAGGGATCCTGGATCTGCCTGCCCAACATTAGTGATCTTGCACAGGGAAGGAGCAGGGTTTTTTGTTTTGTTTGGTTTTGGTTTTTTTTTTTTTAATTGCTTCTGACTTGAGTCTACAGCCCAACCCGAGATACAAAAGAAGGCTCCATTTTACCAAACTGGAAGCTGGAGGTGATACTGTAGATACTGTAGCCGACGGCATTGGTGCAGACTGAAGAGTGACCAAAGCAGAAGCAGGGGGTACAGCCCCTCGTATTGGAGGAATCCAGATGGAAAAATCCAGGTTTACATCTGAAAATGCAAAGGAAAGAGAATTAATTTCCCCGATGCTTACCTCAGGCCATCACTCGAATGTTTCTCATTCTTGAAACAAAGCCACAGGAAGAGAAACTCACCTCTCGCAGTGGAAGCCTTCAACATTGTCCTTGCATGTACACCGTCCTGTCTCGACATTGCATTCCCCTGTGCTGCCAGCCAGATCGCAAGAACAGGGCCTGAAAGAGCCAGGAGAGAGGATAACTCATTAAAAGCCACACAGAGAAAGCTTTAAAAAGGCACCTAGTTTTAATTTAGAGAGCAGCAGTCCCCCTCACCTGCACCCAGCTTCAGAGAGGGAGTGGAAACCCGGCTGGCAGCGGTCACACTTCTCACCCATCACGCCAGGTTTGCAGCTGCACTGGCCGTAGCTGTCGCACTGCGTGCTGAGGGAGCCTGCGGGAAGAGCGGGGACAGGCACCTCAGCAGACCCACACACCTCTCTTAGCCTGCAGATTTTTCAACTTTACAGAACAGCCAAGAAATATGGGAAAAGAAAGTGGGAAACAGGGCTTCAAGCCAATGAGTGACAGCTTACCTAAAGGCTGCCTCTAGTTCACAGGGATTTTTCCCCTCACAGCTCTAGAGAGATGAATTGTTATCTAGGCTTCCAAACTATATATTCAGCTTTAAGAATTCCTACCAACCAGTGTTTTTATATATAAATATAATTTTAATTTCAAATTGCATTCTCATCCTTATTCCTGTTTCATCGTCAACGTTACCTTCACACACCTCTAATGCCACGCCTGTTTTACCCTGCAATGCACTATCTCCGAGATTTTATTCCCTGAATCCCTCGTGTTCTCCCTAATCACCATCTCCCCTTTGCCAGGGGATATCCTGACCTCTCCCTCTCATGCTCAAATTTCCTCCCTTGATTCCTGAGGTGGATTTAAAGACTAAACCGCTTCCTCAGATCAAGGCTGCATGTGCCACTATTAACCCCAACAAACTCTCCAGCAAAACTCTCGTTTTTGGAAGACATCTTCCTCGGTACTGCTCTGTTCAAGCAGACTTGCACAAAAAGCAGCAGTAGGTTTCTCTAATCCACAGCAGACAGAAAGCCTTCCCCCAAGCACCAGTGTAGCTAGCAGCCTAGGAGCTGTCAGCACTGTATGAGTTAACTTCCAGAAGAAAAGTATTTTAATATACAGAAATAGTTGCGTCTTTCTACTTCAATACACACCAGAAGATTATAGCAAAGTGAAGAGTTACAAGACGATGACGCTGGACAGGACAGAAGAACTCACAAAACCTTTACCATATACAGCCAAAGTTCAAATCCCCTTCACAGTCCCACTTATGATTATTTAGGAAGAAACAATACTTGGACAAAAAATAGCAATCTAAACCTCTCCAGGCGCTTCAAATACACCCTGGGTCCCAGTGTGCCATGGGATACAAGCTGATGGCTAAGTTACAAAGCCCTTTGAAATTTGTCCTTAAGGACCTGAGAAGTCACCTCCCTGCTTCTTCTCGACCATCTCAGCTGACGCCAACCCTCACCCCCCTTGAAATAAGGTCCGACACGAGGACCTGGAAGAGCAGATGGAGGAAGAAAGAGGCCTTTCTTGGTCAAAAATTTCACAACTGTACAACTCCCTGACCAAATTAGATAGGAGCCGTACCCTGGCAGACCTCTCGCTGGCTGCTTTTAGGGCATGCTGCAAGCAATTACTTATTCCAGCTACTCTATTTTGGAACCTCGCATCATATCTTACTATCTGTTCCCCTTTTGTCTCCTTCACCCTTATTTGCTTTGGGCTGGTGTGGTTGTGGGATCACTCCGTGCAGGTCAAGTGGTTCCCTTGGCAACAAAAGGTTTGTTCTCCTGCCAGAATTTTTTCGGACAGTTTTTTTTGTGGTTTTTTGGGTTTTTTTTTTTTGGGGTTTTTTTTTTTTGGTTTTTTTTTTTTTTTTGCTTTTCTTTAGAAAGAGTTTAACTACGTATTTTGAGTTTACTTTGTTTTGCCTCACCCCCCACCCCCTTTTGTGTTTAAGGTTTCACTGGTTTGTATTTATAGTGCTTGGATACTCAGTAGGAGAAACTGATGCAGCTGAAGTTCACTACAATTCTTCAGTACGAACAACTTCCAGAAATATCCACTCACATCATCTTGTTTATTAAGAATTTAAATTAGCTCTTTAGTACTGGGAGTGTCCAGCGTAACACAGAAGCAGTGGGGGGGAAAAAAAAAAATAGGAAACTAAAATAAAATCTATTTCAGAACACATTTGAAAGAGTAAACGCTGCAGAGGTGAAACACCTGCCCCTGCCACCCCAACCCCAATTAGATCCAAGGGTAATTTAAACCAAAATACGACCCAATAAACACTTCGTACATGGGGCAGGGGGAAAGAAAGAAAAGAAAAACAACAAAAAAAAATCCCATTTTACCCTGTAGTTTGCCATTAGCTGCATAACCAAGAGAAGAGCCAGCTTTTGCGCGTGGAAGTTTGCAAGCAGAAAGGTTTGCTGACACCACTTACCAACAGGGTTGCAGCTGCAGGGCAGGCATCCCTCCTCGCTGCCCAGGCGATAGAAGCTGTCCCTGCACCTCTCACAGTGGGCACCATCGGTGTTATCTGAGCAGCCCGTGCAGTGGCCCCCGTGGCCAGTGGAGCGGTACAGCTCAGGGTCAAAGTAGCACTCCTGCGACCTCCCGTTGCAGTCACAAGCTGCAAAGACAAGGGCACTGCCGGTGAACAGCACTTGCAGCCATCTGACACCGACAGTCACAAAACCCGCAAAGAAAAGCTTGGTATTAAGTTGTAGGGGAGCTGGAGTAGGAGCCTTTAACCATCCCGACACCCACGCGCAGACCCCCTAAGGTATGCGTGCTTCAACGAGAAGAAAAAGAAGGAAACGTGTCTTTGTGGTGGCTAGATGTGGGGAGGGGGAAGCAAGGCTGTAACGATGAAACAGGATCCTTGAGACCACTCTCATCTACATCCTGAAGAAAACCAGCCTTTTCTACCCCACTCCCTTCCACATGGGAAGCGGAAATTCCTCCCTCCCACACAGCAACTCTGATCTTGGCCATGCAAACAAGGATGAGAAGACAACGTCAGGGCTGACTCCCTGCTGTACAGAGTCTCTCCCCTGGATGTAGGCAGATTAGAAACCCCCTCTGCCTAGGGAGCAGGAGTCCTGGGTTTCACTGGCCTGTCAAAGGAAGCCACAGGTCTCAATCAGACAGCTGGGACCGATCAACGCACAAAGAGGTCAGACAGGAAGAAAGCTTTTCTGTCTAAAAAGCTTCCCCGTAAAGTAAACTACCAGGAGCTGTGGTCTGCGACATAAAATCAAGCTAAACAAATTGGCATTCGGTCACAGAGATCCACATTTGCGGTCCAGAACTGTTGCAACAGCCTCAAAATTGGATGAAACAGTCAACAAGTAACTGTAAAAACCAATAATCCGAAAGAAAGAGGAAGTCAGATGATACTAAATGAGGAGCTTTTTAAAGGGCAATTATACTCCAGCATACTAAATACAGATTATTTTTTTCTATGGGTCCCATAAAGCACACGCCTATACATTTTTGCAGCACTCCTCTTTCCTAAAGGTCGCTCCCATCTTTCTCCAGAAAGGAGATGCCCCTTTCTAGGGATCTACCAGCAAGCTCCTACAGGATAGGAGTGGAATGACCAGCAGTCCCACAAAATGTCTGCTGAAAAAACCCAGAACTGTGCTTAAAACTGGCTAACTGCAACTGAGACAAGTTAAAACCATGCCAGGCCAGCTTCTGGATGCCAAGAGGCAGGGGACCCAACCCGTGAGAGGTCTTCCCATCAAGCGTGGCCGCACATACGCAAGCATTCATTGGCACTCTCTGCTGTCGCTCTCCTCCACGGACGGTCATTGAAGAAAGGAAGACACTTTTCACAGTCAACCCCAAAGGTGTTGTGTTTGCAGTTGCAGACCAGCTTCCCAAGCTCATTCTTCACACACTCGCTTGCGTGCCCGTTACATTTGCATCTGGTTAACAAGAGACAAAGAACAAGTATTTAAATTCCAGGCATCCAAGAAACAAAGCCCAGATCTAAAAATCTGAGACGAGACAATTTCAAAGGTCACAGCAAAACTGAGAATACAACTGCTGCTGTTCAGCCTGGAGCAGAGGAGGCTCCAGGGAGACCTTATTCAGGTCTTTCAATATCTAAAGGACATTCAGAAGAAAGATGGAGAGAGACTTTTTACCAAGGCCTGTAGTGAGAGGACAAGGGGCAATGATTTTAAACTGAAAGACGATTATGTTTAGAATGTTTCATAGGCGATAGCTCCCAAAATATATGTGAAGTAGAGATGTTGAGATTTTCTATTTACTGTTATTCTAGGCTACAGATACAGTCAGAGAAAACAAAAGAACACACAAAGTGTGTTAAAAACCACACAAAGTCCGGGTAGAAAAAAAAATGGGTTTTTTTCTTTAGTTTTATATTTTTGTTACTCTTTTCACTCTCCATCCTCCCAAATCACTTAACATTTGATCTATTCAAGTAAAAAAAAAAATTCAATCTCTGTCTGCCCTGAAATTATAGCCACAGGAGATTATACACAGTATTTGCAAGCTTCATAAAATTCATTCCACTGCGTTTTTGGTTTAGGACAATCAATAGAGATCGGAGCCTAATGGTACCATGTGAGTATAAATCAAAATCTTTAAAGCACTCTAGTAATCCTGACCAACAGCTTTAAATAACTACAGAGGTTTATTGTCTACTCACCTACCACCCACAGCAAAATCAGAAATCGCATAGTAGTAAGACTTGAGAACTTTTGGATCATTGAAAACTTCATCTCCAAAGGTGTTCAGACGATTGAGGGTCACTCTAATATCTGTAGCTGTCACCCATTCCTAAAGCAGACAGAAATCCCATCAAATTAATCATCAAACATCCCCCCTAAGAGCGTACCAGTGCCATGTCATTAGCAGTTGTATTTACAAGTCATTCATCAATCAGCAAGTCCATCAATCCTCACCGTCTTCCCCCCTGCACCTTGGAAGCGCACACATTCCTGCCCGAGAGACCTCGCACCGCATCCTCTTGCTTCAAATATTGTTTTCCGGACCCTGCTCCTCTCTGGCTACCCCTTTCCCATGCCTCTTCTCCTCCTGACTGCTCTCAGCTGGGAAGTAGTGGGTAACCTCTCCAGCAAGAAGTGCAGTGTAGGCAGTTACGTGAGCTTGCTAATTATACATATCTATCTGACCGTAATTTTCCTGCAAAGCTATACAGCACCATCGGGTAAAGCTTTAGGGTACACTTGTCTGCAGATACATCCCACCAGGCGAAAAGACACAGACAGATGAACGAGGCTGGGGGAGGCTGAGGAAGAAAAAGAGGCAGGCAGATCTGACTCACAACACAAGAGCTTTTCATAATATTTACACAGCATCTTCAACACACTGCCCTACCCTCCTCCAGCAACAGCCAGCAAACATAGCCTGTCCCCAGATTTCACAGCACCTTCAGCCAGTGGCTGTCCTAGTGACCAGTACCTCCTTGTTTTTATTACAGCTTTTGCAATGCCGTTTTCCTTCTAACACCATAAAAACAGGAAAAACATCCTTGTGTGTACAACTGCAGTGCAGCTGCGTTGCTGCTTAGCCAGTACAATAAGAAGATTTGCTGAATTACAAACACTGGTATAAACACGTGGAAATGCTGAGCACAAAGTACACTCAAAATATTCCAGTTGCAAAAAGCAACACCAGAGCTTTGTACCTATTCCAGGAAACTGGCCATCAGGTCTCTATTCCTTACATAGAGAAGTTTATCAGAATATTATACACCGTATCACTAACTCGAAATCTCTCCGTTCACCTTAATGATTAGACCCTGTTCTCTGCAAGGGTTAGCTAGAGCAACAAGGTGGCCAAACTGGTTCTCTTCCATTTCAGGAGTTCTTCTCCCTTCCCCATTAATCTTTATTTTCATTTGCAGAAGTGAGCCCCACCAGATTCTGCCTTCCTGCTCGCTGGCCAGGGATCACGCCTCAGTCTGCTCCTGTTGCTCCAAGAGGAAAGGGAAGAAGCGGCTATCACAGCTCCAAAAAGGAAGGAGAGGAGCCCCAAGGGAGGAAACCCCACAGCTTTAGCTTCTTGTTGCAATATTAACTGGAGAAGTCATCAAGCGGCATACAGAAAGCTGGATAAACTGGTGCTCCCAGCGTGCTCCTGACTACTGCCCAACTGGCACTGTAAAGGGTAACAAGAAAAAAAAAAAAATCCACCCAACCAACCAAACTCTGTCCCCAAGCCACTTGTAAGGAAAACCAAATACTGTGGATAAAATCAAGCTCCCCCACCCCAATACACACATAGAACGGGTCAGGGTTTCCAGTAACCCTTTACTGGTTTAGAAGAGTCTCATATTTCTTAAACTTTTGCGCTCAAAATATAAATGCAGGTGCTTCAAGTGTTCATTTGACTTAGGCTTTACCTTCCTCTGTCCTTATATCTGAAACAGCAGCAAAATGCCAACCACTACTTTCTAAGCAGGCAGAGATTTGCATCCATCCTCTAAAGGCTTCCATGATGCCTAATGACAAATCATCCTTAATGCCACGGATTTTGCTTTTTGTACCATAACCTTACTAACAAGAGAATCAAGAGTTCAACTCTTCCTTCAAAAGCATTTCTTTGGATTGTCCATCCCAACTTACTTGTGCAAGGGCCTTTTGGTATGAATAAGTGCTGTCGTGCAACCCACAGTCAGCACAAAGCCACCATCCACAACAACTACACGGAAAAGACTCAACTCAGACCACCCGCTTGACTTAGTCCTGCTCACATACCTGTAGCACAGGGCTGTTGTCAAAGTTGTAGGCACTGGGACGCCCCTCCAGTGTTGAGAACGCCACGTTGCCCCCAGTGAGAGGGGAGATATCACTGAATTCATCCGTGCAGAGAGCCTGCTGCTCATCCTCCCCAGTCCGAATAAAGCCCCGGTTGACTTTGTGATACGTGCTCTCACAGGAGCCGCTGTAATACTGGTACGGCACCCATGGGCCATCTTCCCTGGTGCGTTTGTAGATTGCAAAGCTCTCTGGCCGACTGGTGTGAAACTTCAGACGCACGTACGTGATGTCAAAGGCCTTTCCTGCGGATGAGAGAAGACAGGCATGAGAAAGACTCAAACAAACTAGAAAGAATGGCAAGAGCTGCACTGCAGTTCTCCCTTTAGAAGAAACATCTCTAGTACCATCCAGTAGGACGAGCAGTGTCCAGTAGCACCAGAAGTATCTCCTCCAGTCCTACGTACTGCATCTCCTGGCAGAGACAAGGTGAAGTAACTGAAGTCGAGGGGAGACTGAGTAAATAAATAACCTACAGACTTCTCTGCAACCAAATATACATCTCACAAACCGCAATTCTCTTCTCTAGACATCACCAACAGCGTCCTTACCCCAACAGGTGATATATTACATCAGAGCCACAAACAGTTTGCGTGTATCTGTGGCCAGGTCCAAGTTAACCATGCCATTTGATGATATTTCTTCCAAATGCATGTTTGGGAGAAAAAGTGTTACCCAAAGAGGTAAGAGTCACACTATAGAGCCTGTTTTGTCCCTCTGCTTCCTCCCTGAATAGACAATATCCCAAACTCCTCCTACTCCTCGTACAGTCTTTCCTCCAGCAGTGAGCTACTGAGTACACCTTCTTCTACTCATTCCCTGGGAAAGACAAAACAAGTTTTAAGTTTCCCAGGCCACATGATTAAAGGCTCCAAGACGCTTTTCAGATCAAAGTGCACTGATTTACAAGCAAGCCATGTTCTCCCTCTCCTAGGGGGATAAACGTAAACCCGCCTCCCTGCCCTCTATTCATCTCCTAACAGGTACGCAGCAATCAGCAGATCATTCACTCTCATGGATTCTTTTCCAGTGACTCGAGCATCTACCCTGTGCACGCAAACCAACCACCCAGGGGATGCACAGCCCTGAGAAAAGCCATGAGGGGCAAAGGACCGCAGCACGCTTCAACCACCTTCCTCCTTCACCCCCACCGGCCCACAGGCATGTTCCCCAGAGGCGGCATACAGCTGGGTGCCGGCTGTTCTCCCTCCACCTCGGCAGGCAGACTGTGTACAATCAAGACACCCTGGTGCACGTAGGGAACTTGCTAAAACAACGTGAGGTTTGTCTGGAACAAAACCTCAGGCAGTTAGTCCCTGCCACCGTCTTTTACGCTCCCACCACCTCCCTGCTCTAAGCAGAGGTTGCAGCCGTCACTGGTCTCTTCACTGACCAAAAAAAAAAACCTACCAGAAGAGTTTCAACTGATTGAGAAACAGGTTTTCTCTGCCTGCAGAAGTCACACGGATTTAACTTCAACTTGTAAAATTAATTAACTCCACCGTGTTAAATTTTAACGCGAGGCTTTGCACCTGCCAAAGAGTGCCTCGTTTCATAAGCTAAAGCAGAACAGAGAGCAGCAGCAACAAGAGCAGCATGCCTCTCAAAGCACACACACAAAAGCCGATTGCAGTCCATCAGGTTTGAGTCACAAACCATGGTTCTCGCTCACAGAGCGCCCGCCGGTCAGAGCAGGACAGGCTCTGCATTGGGCACATCATGGCCAGAGCCCGGCCGGCGAGGGAGGAACCTCGGTCCTCTCTGGCTGCTGGGAACACCGAAGCTGCAGGAGAAACATGCCAAAGGGTCCAGAAATCAACATACCAGAAAAAAACTGAAGTAAAAATCAAGGTGTACAGCACCTCAAATACTTACACCTGCATGTACCAAGGATAAAAGAAAGACCAATCTTGTTCTTAAAGGCAAAGAAGTCTGCCAATACCCCAACCTACCAAAAAGGCACCATCTGTGCGTGACATGCCAGACAGCTGGGGCATTGTACAGATACAAACCCCCCAATACTCCCCACAAAATACCCATTACTGTTATACCATGTGTGAGGTTACACGTGACCTAAGCACAAGACTAGAAGCCAGACATTCACAACCTGCTGCTCTTACTCAATACTAGCTCGCTTTTGGTTTGGGGTCAAGTTATTTAATAAGATCTTCTTACATACAGAAGACAAGCGAGAAGCAATCCCACTACTAATGCCAAAGTGCTTCCACAAGGGCTAGAAACTCCAAAGGATCAATGCTTAACACTGTAACGCAGCTTAGGCTTACCCTCCCCTTGCTGCCAAACACAAGAGGTGATTAATCCTGTTTCCATTTATTTGGAAGTGTTTTTCACCTGAATCCCAATGCAAGGCAAGAATCAGACACCAGGAATACAAATCAGTCCCTCCCAGGTTTCCCATTTCTCCTGCTATGTGGCCTCTTCTCAGGAAGAGAGCCTGAAGGCAAAGCATGCTCCAGAGGTGAAGAGCATGGACAACGCAGAAACTCAAGGTGAGCACACCACACGTAAGCCAACAGGTCAGACACGCACAAGTATTTTTTTCAGACCCATGGTAAATGGGTCATCTGTTCCAGATAAAGGCAAGGAGCCCTAGAAGCAAATGCCTCCTCGTTCTTCTGCAGGAAGACCCTAGCATATGTGTTGACCTGCAACGTGCCAGCCCAAGAACTTCACCAACACCTTGGATGGGCAGCAACTAAAACCAGACCTACTATCATGGTTTTAGCTCTAGTAAAACCGTCACCATCAGCTTCATGAGAAAGTTTTCTTTGAGCTCACACACTGAATAAAACAAAATATGAGGCCGAAAGTCACTGCCCCGGAGAGATTTCTTTGGGCAATTTTCATCACTAGTGAAAATAGTGAAGACATCAGGCAAGAGCAGCCATTCCTTGAGTCAAAAGGGGAAAAAATGAAAGTCAGAGCCAACAGCATGAAGATCATTCAATTAAATTGCATCAACTGAACTGTCAAGAATACCCTGCCACTTTGACTTGGGGTGGTTAGTTTCCTTCTGCTACTACTGCATTCCTCTTGCGTGAAGCCAAAACCCTGCGTTCAGGCTTCATCAAGACAATTTTGGGGAGGAAACACTTTGAAAGAATCCTGGGAATGAAGAGGGGGCTGGGTGTGTGCTCTCATTCCACAAACACAGGACTTTCTGCTCCAGCAGAAAGGCCAGGTCACAGCCTGCACGTCCCAAAAAGAACTTCCTCTCTCTCCTCCCCCCCCACAAGAGGATTACAGTCCCTGTTTCCTGACAAGGTCTCCTATAGCTCCTTGCAAAAATTCCAGCTCAGTAAATGGAACAGGCAAACTATGCTCTGGGTAGTGTGAAAACATTTTCCATAGAAATCCCTTGAGCTAAAAGGAAAGGACTCTCACTTTTTCATCTTCAGTTTTACACTGTGGGCCAAAGAAAAAGCATCCGAAACCCTCCTGACCGAGCAATCCAGGTGAAAAAGACATTTATTTCAGCTGGCAGTGTAACTACTTGAGAAATCCTGTTAACGGCATTACACAGGAATGCAGCTAATGCACACAGGGCGGCTGTGCGCTCCCGCCGTATCAGCTTGCCGTGGGTAAATACTGCTGGAACAATAGTTCACCCAAGACCAGCTGACAAGAGTGTTGAAACGTGTTTCCCCTCTGTTGACGCTGAAGGTAAAAGCCGTGCTTAGCAGCCAGCACAGCTCTTCAAGGCTGCACAGCCTTTTGCTAGCAAAGATAATCTGCCTAGGTTGCTTTCAAGCTTTTCAGGGCTGAATAAATATATACTGCTATCACACTGAGAAACGGCGACAGCAATAACTAGGTGAAAGGCAGCTTTAACGTTTCATTCAGAAGACAAAAAGTCATTGTTCTCCTGTTCCTAGAAGCTGGTAATTATTTTGATCTCTGTTCGGCTTAGAAGTGTCTGATACTGTCAAGTATCGGATAACATTTCCCTCTGCGTACTGAGAATTGGGAGATCTATTTTGCAGGAGGAACTCGAGATGCTTGTTATAAAAGTTCATTAAGAGGAAGATGACATGTGGTAATTAGCGACCATGAGCTCAGCACTTCAGGAGTGCAACCTTACATGTCTTTAAAGCCACCAGAGCTCAAAAATCATTAGCCCCACGTTTTAAAATGGCATCTTTTCTGAGGCAGGAAGCCGTTCACCAGCAAGCGACAAGGTGACGATATAACCAGCCCCTTTTGATAATTCAAGGTGATATAGAAAACCATTTACTATCATTCTGTAAAGAAAGTAAGGGAACAGACAAGCCTTCAAGATGATATTGCAATTACAGATTAAACCAGCGAGCCAGTCTGGGTCCTGCAGAGAAAGCAGCAACAGCAGCACTGGAAATGTTCGGCATTGTCTGATGGAGGGGATGCTTCCACCAACAACCTGCTCACCTCGTCAGGCTGACCACAGCTGCCAGACGTCAGCAGCAATTAAAGCCCTTCCTCAGCAGCGTTATCGTCCAATTCTGTATCCCAAAGGTCCACCAGGAAACTCACCATGCTGAAACCCATAAAGATAGACTGGAAAAATGTAATCAAATGCTATTTAGATCTTTAGAAACTCCTCCCTTTTCCCCCAAGTTAGGAATTTGTCCCTACACACAAAAGGCCTCCTTGTTTTCGGACCCCTCAGAATGGATGGATAATTTACATCAGGAAAACGTCCCACCAGCTGGCACGCCAACTACAAGCGCTGAATTGTGAGCAAATGCCTGGATGAGATAAGCCCAGACGACACTTGCCTCCTTCACGATCAGTTCACTCACATCCCCTGCATGTAGGAAGAAACCACGCTACCTCTTCTGCACCTCTGTGATCCCGCAGTGCAGCCTCCCAGCCATGAGGTTTAAAATCCGGCCACTGAGTTTTGCTGCCCAGGAAAAAACAAAACTCCACCTGAGAAGGTCGTACTGGGCAAAGAACCGAGCCTTTGCAGGTTTGTTTCCAGCAAAATCCACTGAGCAGTAATGAAAGGGTTAAGCTTTCTCTGCTTCTGTTTAGGTTGGATCCCATTCCAGACAGTTTTTTCACACAGGTACCTGCTGACAACCTATTTCTAAGTAAAGGTTAAAAGAACTGAAAACAAATACCAGCATACTTCTCACTTTTTGACTGGATTTCATTTCCATTCCGCAGTGACAGGACAGAGAGCAAGCAACTACCGTCGGCGTTTCGTTTTGCTCTCATCTGACCTGTTTCTCCATCATTCCCAGGGAGAAAGGCCAGCTTTCCCAGTGCCCAAGACTAGAACATGCCCCGTGCCACTTGTCCATCTGGTCCTTACTCCTATCTCAACTGCCCAATACTTAAGGAGAATGAGTTATGCCATCCCAACACACGGAATGGGACTGGATTTTCCAGCATGCACATGGGCAACAAGAGCAGGGCAGTGTTTATAAGGAGGGGAGGAGAATGAGAAATATCCTGAGCAACTTGCTTTTTTGGAACAAAAAAGTTCTATTGGACAACAATAGCCCAACACCTGCAAGACACATAAGCGGTAAGTTATGTTGTTTGTATCACATACGCATGGAAAAGCCAAACTTATGACAGAAAGGAAGAAAATACTGTAGTTCTAGAGCAACTGTTCTTTACAACTACACCCTAGCTTTTCTGGGAAAATTTGTGGAGGAGGAAGAAGAGAAGATGAGAGCACTAGTATTACACACAAATAGAATATCCAGCATCTGGGGAAAAAAAAAAAAAGAATTTCCATTTTCTGTTCTTCACTGAGGAAATAACTCCACACAGGAGCATGGGTGACAGCTCTCAAATGCTGAGTGGTGGCCCTTGTGGAAACATAAACTAGTATTAATAAACCTTAGGCTTATTTTCTTGCCCTCACCTAAAGAGCCTGGAGATTTAGGCATGTACGTCACAAACAAGAAGTGGCCAAAGGATTATAACACAGTCTCATCGTAAGCCATACTCCACCATACCAAAGATTTTGGCGTCCAGAGCTCCAGCACAGACAGGCACAAGGGTTTTAAGAAAGCCCAACAGATACAAACACAGGTTGCTTTTTCTAGGCACGCGTACTAAGATGGGGATGGAGAAAGGAAACATGTTTGGGACGCCGGGGGAATGAGCGCAGCCCTGAGCGCGCTGGGACGAAGGCGGACTCCCACCATCCCATTAGATCATGCATTCTTCCAGCGCTCCCAAACAAAGGCACCATTGACTTGCGTGCGTGGGCGGCTCCGGACAGCAAAAAGCTGCCCAGTAAATTATTGCAGGATAATCCAAGATTGATAAGTCATCAAGGTTGCTTGTTCTAGTCATGTTTCCAAAGTTAGGGGGAGGAAGAGAAACTTATTTCCTCCTGCAGGGGATGAAGGCAGCCTCATAAGAAATGCATTTTTTCATCTGATCACTCCTAAATCAGTGTAAAAGTCAGAAAACGCTGTCTAATAATTCAGTACAGCTTTCTGCCTTATTTGTACAGCTTTGATGCAAAGATGTTAAGTCCGTTTCCCAAAACGGCCAGCTGTGTTTATTCACTAGGGACTGGAAAGATCGCATGTACAACACAAAAGTCCTATCTGCACAGGAAGCCTCAAAGTCCTTTTTCAGCACAAACGATAAAAGCTCGTTTTAAAAAGGCACTTTACACTTGGCAAGCACAGTCAGATCACAGATGATCAAGGACGCCACGGGCCATTTTGGGGAGGGCTCCATTTCATTCACATATCCAGACTGCAAAGCTACCTCCGGCCTCCAGTGCCGCAGCAAGACAAGCGGGATCTGGGTTACGGTGCGTCGGGATCCTTGGAAAGTTCATCTGCTTGTATCCAACGCCCAGGAGCTGCTCCATGGCCTGTTCACAATGGGTACGGGTGAAATCAAATGACGGTCCCAACTGAAGGGGCACAGAAAAAGTGGGGGTTTGCTCTCCCAAAAAAAGGGGGTTTTACCCAAGAAAGGAAAAAAAGAATTTTTGATCTGAAGAGTTTACTGACCCAGAAAAGACAAAAAAGAAAAGCTGTCCTTTGCCCTTTATTGTCATCAGAAGAACGCACAGCCATTACCCAGAAATCATCATTTCATCACCAATAGCCCATAATGACACCACCAACAGTGACTTCATCAATGACAACCCTTTAAAAGGGGCAATTTCAACCCAGTCCAGGTGACTGTGGGACCATGGTGCCCCAGCAACATTACATTTTCCCAAGAGTTTTCCTCATGTTGGAGATACAGCTATCACCCAGTAAAAACCACAGCCCCCAGAAGATCCGAGCTGGAGGCAGCAGCAGGCCAGGGGAGATTCACCAAAAAGCTTTCAATTGCGTACAACGCAATACTTCTCATCCTTGGCAAGACATCTCTCATCAATGCTTCTTGTGTAAGACCACATCTCCAGAGGAACCACCCACAACGCAACAAAGCTTAGCCACCTTCAAATCATCCTCATAGCATTTAACTTCAAGTGGCAAAACAAAGGGCAAAAACCACATTACATTTTCATTTCCCCTCAGATATTTTAATTTGACAGTAGGGGGTGTAGAAGGGAATATTCCTGACGCTCAGCTCCAACTGTATCTTTTCAGAGGCGAAGATGTAAAGATGGAAGAAAGACTGGGGAAGAAGGGACTAAAAATTACTTTCAAACTCCAAAGCAAAAGTTAAAATAGTTAAACAAAAATGAAGTTGCAGCTTCTTTAAATGAGATATTTAGCCAATTGGCAAACACATGACTTCTTGTAATGAGAAAACAAGTTTATTGGATTGTAGCGCAGTACCTTGCAAACGAATTTAAATATCAGATAATACAGTGAGAATTACAAAACCACTAATATAAAGGGCAACTAAATTTGATTGACTTGTGACAAAAAAAAAATAATTAAAAAAAAATCAAATCAAAAGCATTTTGCAAATGGGATACTTCGTGCAGGAATGTTACGAGGCTTTCCCGAGGTCTGTTTTCTGTCTGCGTGCCTCCCGGGCGCCTCACCCTCCAGCAGCTCCATGCCCTTCCCTCGCACGCTTGCCACCAGCACACCTAACAGCAAAGCGTACGCCGTGCTTCAGCTTCAGAACTTCAGCAAAATGACCACAGCTGGAAATGTCCTGGCCAAAGGCAGCATGAAAGTTTTTTTGGATGGTGTCTGCCTGTGCGGGGGAGACACCAGACACCCCTCGCTCCAGCCCAAGCGCTCTTGGAGGGGATTTACACCAGTTCCCACTGGAGTGCTGCCCGTCAACGCAGTTCAACGGCTCCATCGCTCATGTTCATCACCACTAGTTCCTATTAAATAATATTTTGAAGCCTTTTCCCCTGCCCGTTGAAAGGCAGTGCTTTCCCCTCTCACTCCCCCACCCCGCCAAGATGTGCTCATAGCCTGCAACGGCTCTAACACCTGGCTTCCCTCCTATCTGAATTAGATATCACAAACAGACAGCTCACATTGTTAAGCCTAATTAAGAACAAATTAAGTGATACAACTATATACAAGCATTCTCAGCAACAGCAAGTTCAGCAGCTCGGGAAGCAAGGCAACCTCCCAGCCTAGGTCCCACCCTGCTGGCTGGACAGCCATGGCAAGGCCAGAAATGTTCCCTCCACAGAACACTGAATCCTCTGGAATTTTGATGGTTTAATCTCCCTCCCGCCCCTGCCCCTCCA
This sequence comes from Rynchops niger, assembly GCA_013400035.1. Taxonomy (NCBI): domain Eukaryota; kingdom Metazoa; phylum Chordata; class Aves; order Charadriiformes; family Laridae; genus Rynchops; species Rynchops niger. The sequence continues at coordinate 161,174 of VXBH01008625.1, read as the reverse complement.
CCTCCCACAGATTTTTTTTTTTTTTTCCAGACACAGGCCATAATTAACACCGCAGCTATTTGGAAATAATACCATTGCTATTAGCATCCATCACCTGGCCCCGCTGCAGACAAGACAGCTTTCTTTTCTCAAGTATTTAAGGAGTTTTGCATTCTTCAATAAACATTTAAAAAACCCTAACTTTTCACACATTTGAATTGCCCCGTTTAATGTTGCAGAGAGTTTGCACGCCTCCTGAGAAACCTCCCCCTCCTCCCTACAGACTCCCGCTATGGATTTTAAGTAGCAGCTTACATGCCTTCATGCTATCTTTTAATGCATTTTCAGTCAATTACGGGCTTACGCACAAGCTACCATTATTTATGAAACACAAATTACAGCAATATCCATACGGACCATTTTCAACCAACCACCCACACAACAGTTTTACTTTCTCAGCCTATTAAGCCAGGGAAGGAATTGGGATAAACAGACTCGACAAAACCATTGCTGGAGCAACGCCATTTCCAAAACAAAGCTTGCCACTGAGTTATGTTTCAAATATGTTTTGGAAAGCCAGAAGCAAAGCTCTTCCAAATTTTTCTTGAAGCAGAGAGGGAATTGCACTCCCGTCCTCAACTCACAAGGAACAGCCAGCATGTGCCTTCAACTCCGCCTCTGGAGAATAAACCGCACAAACTCCAAACGTCATGGAAGATGCAAAGGTGTATGAAACACACAGTCCGGCATGTTCGTGCTCATCCACATGTTCTGTCTGGAGACACCAGAAGGACAAGGAATGACTAAATGCAGTGACTATTTCTAAGGAAAGAGAGTTTAGCAGAAAACCACACGTACTTGAGAAGGAAGCATGGCTAAGCATGACTGGTCTCCCACAGAAATGACTCCATAAGATTATTTTGGAACACCATGAACAAAGAAAATGAAACTGGATGCTTTCTGCTGACCCTTCAAAGATAATACGAACTCCAGGCTTCTCAGTACTTCCAGCTGCAAAAGCTGAAGCCCTTGGTTTAATTCACAGACTAGAACAGAGCCAAATCTGCTTTACATGAGGCTCCAAAATACATCATTGTATCCACATCAAACCTGGATTTGGGAAGTGATCTGTAGATCAAAACTCCTTCCACCCAGGCTAAAGGCTGCCCATCCAGGAACAGAGGAAACTCTGAAAAAGCAAAACAAAGACATAGGTGCACAGTCTTTCCTTACCATTTTGTCTAAGAGGGAGATTTCCAAACTGAGACAGTATTACTTTGCTGCTCCTTTGTAAAGGAGGAATTTAAAAGAAAGTACTGACGTAGTTGCTGAAGTGGGACCAAACACCTCTGGGGATACCGCTGAACCAGTGTAACATCAAACAAGTTTCGTACAAAGCATGTTTTCCTACAACAGGCTCAGCAGAAACAAAAAAAATTAAATGTTAAGATGTTTAAAAGACCTTCCACAGGGACTTCTGATTTGTTGAGCTTATGTACTGGTCCTGAAACACAGGCCATGCAGCATGGTATGAAGCTAAACGTTAGCACCTGGTTCCCAGTGGCAGGAATGCAACTCAACCCTAATAATTCTGGGCGTGCAATTAATTCACCTTGTTAGCAGTAGAGAAGTGATGTGGTTGTGCTGTGAAGAACAGACTGAGTCTGATGGAAAAGAAAAAAAAAATACGCAAAGAAATACACTATATTCCCAGACGGTCAGAGGTCATGGTGATCAAGAACTCAGACCTGCATTTAAATTAAAAAATAAAAAAAAGAAAGTGTGGATTAGGAACAGCTGCAGAAACACTTAAGAGAGCAAACTCCAGACAAGGCAACAGAAAACCCACTCACTCCACAAGTGGGCTGGTCAGCCCCTGGGCCACTGCAGAGGACGTTTCCAGGGAGGTCAGCACAGAAGAGGACCCCCATGAGCAGCTTCTACCAAGCATCTAAGAAACATCTTGCACATCACAAGACAAATCTCCTGTCCCTAAGCTCCACGTTGAGAGGCAAATGCTATGACTTGTTAGGTCACACCACATCCTCCCCCTGTCACACGCAGGTTCTTCGGCAGCATAAGAATAAGCATAAGAACTTCCTTAGGTAACAGCACTACTGAAATGAGGGTGATTGCAAAGAAAATTAGCTTAACTGTTTGCACTGAAAGCCAAACAATGAGGTTTTCTTCAGGCACGCTACACGGCTGTGAAGCCTAAATGAACTCCACCAGAAGGTACTTTTCTCAGGAGAGAGACTATTAAAAATTCATTTTCCAATTAGTACAGCTAAGCCAGTGACATTCCTTTAAAAAAATGCTGAATGCTTAGTTGATGAAAAAGCCTTTTTTGAGATTAGAAGATAACTGTTGCACCTCAATTAGTAACGTAAACTACCACACATTAAAACTTCAAGTAATTTGTTGACCATGAAGTATGAGTCAAGCTATTTCTTCCTCCCTTTGCTTTCAGTGTCTTTAGTATATATACTGACTCTTTAACAGTATTTTTTGGGGGGAACAGAAAAGAAACAGCCACTTAAACCTATCTGTAAAGCTCCTGCCTTTGTGAAATGAAGTCTCAAACAACACAGCACTCTCAAGGTTTTCTTTTCAATAAATCCTTACGTTTAGTGATAGGTTAAACCCAAACCAACCTACCTGTGGCTCCTTCAATCTACAGACAGCCCAAGAGAGCTGAAGAGCATCAAGGTCTTCAATCTACCATTAAGTTACAACAATAAAGGCTTTTCTTCTCCAAAAGCTCAGACTTTCAAGACCCCACATAGTGTCCCCATATCTCCTTGTTGCCTAGATAGGTACCTCATTCAGATGTCAAGGAAAGCTACCACCACACGACCCCAAATTTTCACAGTATGACCATTACTGAAATGCCAAGGTGCCTGTAAAAGATGAAAATGTGGACAAAGCGTGGACAACTCAAAGAAACCAAAGCTACTTCAGCTGGAAAATTTGAGAAACCCAACAGAGCTTCATTCATCAGAAACATATAAAACCAACACTGCCTTCTACCTTCAAACCCACTCGAACTTTTCCTCATAGAACTTCACAGTAAATTAAAAGTGAAAAGCCTTGCTCTATAGTGTTTTTAGTTTGAAAATAAAAGTTGCTAGAGATTAAAAGCTTACCAAGGACTTCATCACTGGTCTTAAATGCAAAGCATTTTGTTACTGTAGAGCAGCACACAAATACAAGACAAGCAGGAGAACAACTAACAGCTGTCAAGATCTGCTCGCGTAAAGTGAGACATTTGAAGTCATTTCACCTAGAATGACATACAATTACTGATATTGCTAAAACAGGAGGGCTGGGACAGAAGGAGCACTGCAAGCAGAGGAATTAATAACACACAGCTTCCTACACGTGAGCCTCTTGGTTGAGTTTTAGAAGGGAAGTCTTGCATCTTCTCAACTCCATGACAGAGATATCTTCAAAGTCATATCTGACTGCAGAAGCTAAAAGCTGTGAGAGATGAAGATGCACGTGTGAATCCTGGTTGCCTCTTTGGTTGACCTTTTCCACAACACTAACAAGAACTGCCATTATTGTGGAGAGCTTCTTCCTTCTACCTATCCAAGCAGAAGAGCAAAGAGTTCAGAAACTATGTGGGACATGACAGGGCACAGACCAAATTCTTAGATGTGCTTTACTTCCATAGGGCAATGCATTCCAGCAAGAGAGACATAACTGATTTGTTTGCAAAGAGGAAGTTAACAGACATGCCTTCCTGAGTCATTGCAAACAACTCCAAGAGCTCCATTGCAAACAACTCCTCTCCTGACACTGTCAGAACAAAGCGTTAACATACAGAGTTAATGGAGCAATATCAGACATGACAGCCTCCCTCTGGATGAGCAAACGGATGGCGACAGCCTTCTTGGGTATCTCACTCCTTCAACCAAAGACTTGGAGAGCAGTTTTATTAATGGTTTCATTACCAGTTTCTACTCCCAAAAAAGAACACTTGAAGTACTTCAAACACATGGACAAGTTGCGCACACACTCAGGTTTCCTTTCAGCAAGGTCTGATGACCCTGTATTTTGCTGTAGATCATTTGCATTACTATAAAAATATTATTTTATCTGAAAAAGCCCTTTTATGAACTATTTTATATTTCCTTTAAAGTCAGGAAGAAGTAATTTTTAAGCATTGAACATTTCCACTACCAGTGTGCTAACTCAGCTATTTGCTGAATTTTCTTAACACAAGAAAAAAATGATCAGGTACACACAGCACAGTTTAATTCCAGGTCTCTGTATACAAGCTGAAGCAAAGATAAGCACTGCTATTAAAAAAAAAAAAGCTATCAGCCCATGATTAGATACGCTAGATTTCACAGAGATGACAAGAAGAGAGCCTTAAATCATAGCAACAGTAACAGAATCACTTCCAGATGACACTGGCATACTTTTTATCTCAATTACTCTTTGCAAGGTTAAGGATAGCAGTAAAAAGTTAATTTTCAGTTAATTAAAAAAAAAAAAAAAAAAAAACAGCAATGTACATTTCTTTTAACTGGTGTATAAAGAAATCCAGACCTGTGCTGCTGATTTCCGAAACACAGTGATGACAGTGGAGAAGATGTACAACCCCGGACAAGAAGTTGATAGCACTGACAACCAGGGGGATTTTCCTGGAATATGGGATTTTGCTGGAGCAGCTTTCCCTATACTTGGAAGTGCAGTATTACTCTGGTAAAATGCTGCTAGAGTAAGCAGAGCTCACTTTGGATGAGGCCTGGGAAAACACCTTCAGGGAGTTTTAGGATGCATTCGTGCTTAGCCTCCTACCTCTCCCTTCAGCTGCAAGAGCACAATTTCCTTCCTCCTCCCAATCTTCCTTTATCTAGACCCCCTAAGTACTGAAGGTAAGTAAATGTTAGCAGGTAAAAACAAACAAACAAACAAACCACAAACCCCCAAAGCTGGAGAGAGTGCAGCTAAAAATTTGTATGCAAAGTATTTTTTTGCTCATGCAAAGGTCACTACTAAAGAAATAGTCACTATACAGATCAGATACTGCTTTATCTTCTTAAATATTACCAAGTCGATTACCTAACCGGGTCTAGTTACGTTCTATTTTAATTTATGTTGTAGAAAGAGAGGGCAGTCAGACAGATTGACATTTTAAGGGCATTTCAATCTCCCAGGAACATTAGGAACCCAAATTATTCAGCGCTTCATTAACCAAGTGACCAGATAGTAATGGCCTTCAAATTTAAACCACATTGCCTAACATGAGCATATCCTCCCTCAGAATTGCTGGTTAAAGAGTAATCTATTTCCCCCCAGCTCATTCTCCCACAGCTCATGGGAAAACAAAGCCAGGCTGTTCCCAGCCTGTTCATGGACATACCAATAAGCTTTGGAAATAAGATGAACTTCAGTGGGTAAAGCTGTGAGCACAAAGATGCAGAAGAAGAAAATCATTGTGCTGTCTAGCTGCAGTCATATATTACACTGCCATTCAGAAAAACATCTTTTTTGTAATCAGTTCTTCTCAAGATTCAGCTGCTTTCCTCCAGGTACAGAGCACTTTAATATTTCAAGGTCCCTCTGACACAAACATTCAGCTTAAAAAAGTGGATTTACTCATGTATTTACTAGGCAAAGATTCCCTAAATATTTGTATGTCTATAGCAAACAAGCCTGAAGTTGTGCCAAGTCTATTTCGTAGGATCTTCTCCATGTAGTGTTTAAGTGAGCACTAAACTGAAAAAAAAAAAAAAAACCCAAACCCCAAAACATTAAGTCCTGGTTAGGAGATCTTCAAGCTTGAACTCCAGGTCTGGGTGGATGCTCAACATCAGCAGGCAGAAAGCTTACAGCTCTCCTTTTTCCCACACCGCTTCAAAACCCCCTTTAAAAGCAACTAATTCACCCAGCTCCCACTTCCGTATAACAAAGAAGTACCACAACAGCTCCTGGGATAATCGCTCAAATCCTACTACCCACCATTAACTGTAAATCTTGAGTGTATTCAAACACAACATCATTCAGAAAAAAAGGGGAAAAAAACAAACCAACAAAACCCCCAAACAACAGAACTTCAAGCCTACGTAAAAGAAAGTGATAAAACAATGAAAGCTTGGTAACAAACCTGTAGGCAAATAGTTGGTTTAATCCTTGGTCTAATCTATTTCTTTGTCATAATGGGGGGGAGGGGGGGAGAATTAGACATCTCCCAGCTGGAGTCAAGGAATTAAAAGATTTTTCAAGGCATCCCTCTTTCTTTAGTGATTCTGTACGTGTGTCATCTTCAACAGCATGAGTGCTACTCCATGCTTCGATTACAACTCAAAATTAAACTTTCAAGTTTGTTTTCCAAAATAAGACATCAGCACATCCTTTAAAACATCTCTTCAAAACTTCTTAACCCACCCCCCCAACCTGCATAGCTATGAACATCTTCAGCATCATTTCTACAAACTGCCCAAATGCNAGAGAGAGAGAGAGAGAGAAAAGCATCAATACTCGCACTGCATCTGAAGTGCTCTGGTACTACGCAGACTGGAGGGCAGGTGACCGTCTCACACTGGTACCTACACAGCTTTGGGGATGCTCGGTTAGGTTATTTTTGCTACATGCAAGTGTTCTTATGTAAACTGCTCAGATAAGTCACCACCGTTGCTCAGGACAGTCACCACTCTCCCTCTCCCAAAGGGAAAGGGTTAAGACAGCCCTTCCCCAGGCTCGCACACTCAGCTGGGTGCAGAACTAGTGCTCTCCCTTTACATCTCACCACAGACCTGAATTTTGGGGAAGGGCTGTGCTCTGTGAGGATGCTGCCAGACCCACACAAACCAGATACGCCGCATCTGCTCCCTTGCAGTGGCTCAGAGTTTGGACAGCCCAACTGAGCACAGGCTGTACTGACATTTTTGTTTTTCCTCCAGTTTAGCCCTTAAAACTTGCAGCTGCAGCGGGAAGCCTCTCCTCACCGCAGAAGCCCCGCCGGGCCGCAAGCTGCAGAGCAGCACACAGAGCAAATCCAGCTCTGCCGCCCCTACTGCGCTGGGCCCCCCCACCCGTCAGAGCTCCAAACCCATGGCTGACCCCACCGCACTGAGCCCTCAGGTCCAGAGCTTCCCCCACCAAGGGTCCAGGAGCCAGCCTAGCAGATTTCAGAGGCCAACTATCAAGTGCAACCAGCAACAGATAAATCACCTGTGCTTCAAAAGAGCCTGTTCGAGGATTAAATGAAACAGATGTCAGCAGGGAGGACGCGTCCCGTCCCTCTCCTGCCCACAAGAAGCACCTGCTGCTTCCCTCTTCCTCTTGCTCCAGCTTGCAGGTCCTCAAACATGCAGGGAGCTGCAGCCATTTCAGGCTGTGGAGCCAGGGAAAGAAAATGGCCAGTGTGGTAGACGCAGCGTGCTCCAGGCTTGCAGGTTGCTGAGATCGATGCCAGGGCAGCAGCGGGAAATTTCTGTCCTTGCCCTTGATGACTAATGGCCAAGTCCTTTGATGGATAAGGGTCTGTATGGGGCTGAGGAGTTGACCTTTACCCTCCACCCTCCCTTCCACAAAAAATAAAAAAAAACATAAATGGAAGACTTTTTCTTATTCATTTGAGCACTTGATATTTAAAATTTATTAAGGCATTATCCAACAGTAAATTAAAACATTGTGTTGCTGGCTTAATAGTTAAGAGTTCTTTAGTGTTTTAAAATATTTTGCTCCTTTTAGCAAGTATTGAGGTTACTACTCGCCCAATCCCAACTTCAGAAGAGGGAAGGGAGAGGTTTTGAAACTGTATAGACGCATACTCTTTCTCAAAAATCAATACAAACAGCTTTAACTGTTATTGAGCATAAAGTCAGCAGAGCTTAAGTGATCTACAGCAGAGATTCATGCTGAATGGAATTATTTTGCACTAGAGCCCTGTAACCTCAGCAGTGGGGCCGCAGTGACATCCAACTTCACTACGGTATTCCCAAAACCATTCTGCAGCACTGTTGTCTACAACAAAGGATGCTGTCTCCTACCCCAACTCTTCCATCTCAAGTCTTTCCACCTCTAAAAACATTTCCTCCCCTTCTCTAGCTTCCTGAAGTTTAATCCATGCTGTCAGCCCCCTCATTTCTCCATTAACTTCTTAAATTCGGTCGCCAATTCCAACCAGCCGAGAGGTCTCAAGAGTCACTGAGTTCACACAAGGTTTGCAGAGCAGTCACAGCAACAGTGATTTAATAGCCACTGGACATTCCCATTCTCAGTTGGCTCGCTCTGCCATTACTAAAACAAAAGCTGAGATGCAATTAGTCCCACCTGCCAGTGGAGACGCACCCAGTAACACATGGCTAAGCGTTTTTCCCAGTTAATTCAGATTGCATCAATATAAGCGAATAGCGCAAACATTTCCCCATTAGCATGCAATATTGAACACATCCATGGGGGATTTCAACTGCTGTGCTGCTATCGAATAAAGTGATCTTGCTGCAGCCTTTTGAAATTCCTCTGAAACCACCTAACCAACTTCATTAGCAATAACTTCAGTAGCCGTGTCATCTGAAAATATTACCTCTTCACTTTTTAAAGAGATTAAAAACCACAGATACCAACACAGTTTCTTGAGAAATCCTATTTCTAACCTCTGATGAAAAGTGACGGCACTTGTTTTTCCCTCCTCACCACAAGCAAATCCTGAAGCGTAACAGCTTTCCAAGCCTACCCCATACTTTAGCAAGTGCTCACATCATTTATTTTTTTTTAATCCTAGGAATGCACTTTAGACAACTTGTTATTTTCTTTCACTGAAAAGGGGTGAGTTGAGCTTAGGAGCATCACTGCACCCATCTGCCCTGCACCCTATTCCCAGTCCAACATGGCCATGAGCCTCTTCCTCCCTCTCTCCCAGAAAACCTGCAGATTGCCAAAATACCCTCTGGGCTGCAGATGAGGAATACAAACAGGAGTTTGGGTTGTGTTTTTTCCCCTTTCATTTTAAAAGGCCTTAAGACCTCTGGAACAACAACTTCAGAGCTTGAAGCATGAAGTTTGAAGCTCAGCCACCCCCCAGATAAGTTCCTGTGCTAACACCGTGCCCTCACTTTGAGGTGATGCTGCTGTTTTCTCCAGACCACAGCTGTCCTGGGATGAGCAACTCCATCCAAACCCCGTTAAAACTCATTAGGAGAAGCAGTGAGTTCCCTCCCTTGGCAACATTGACATTCGGGCAGAATTTACCACCTGAAGCTCAGCAATGAAGAGCAGAAAATGGCTTCTGTGTCACCAGCTCTGCCGAGGTCAAACCTCCAATGAGACGGTCACCAAAGTGACTCAAACACCCAACAGCATGCCCAGTGGGGTTCCTCCCAACACTGCCAGTGTAGAGTGTCAGAAATCCACTTAACTGATAACACCAACACTTCACAAGTTTAACGTCACCCGCTGTAAACAAAACACCAGCAGAGCTGAGGACGCTGCCCTGGAAAGGGAGACCAGCTCCCAAGGATGTAAGAATGAAACCACGACCAAGGTTCATCCCCACCCCAACACACCAACCCATTTTGTTTCAAGGTCCAAAAAAGCAAATGAGCTTTAAGCCTCCCAGTCCAGCTGGTGTGACCCTGCCATGGGGACCCAGGGCTGCTGTACCAGCTCAGGGCCCTGCTCCAGAAGAGGTGGACTCCAGCAAAGATAAGAAGCAACCCACGCCTGAGCCCCTTCTCCCACTCCTCCTCCACTACACAGAGCCTGAGAGCAAGTTTTGTAAGCCACTGCTCCCAGACACGCAAACCAGAGAAGATCAAGCATATGTTTATATGTATTTACACATTCTGTTTACAGAAGTCTCTGGAATTAATAAGACAAATTGTTTCCTCTCTCCGCAGGGGGTGGGGGCAGGGGAGAAAACACTGTAAATTCAAAAATAAGCACCATCTGTTCCTCCTGACTGCCCCTGCCCACCCTTCCAGCTCAGATGCGCTCTTTGAACCAGGCTTCAGCGAGGGAGAGTTGCCTTCTGCACCACACATACACACACAAAAAAATGGCTTGTTTGGCCAATAAGCACCATACACATCCCATCTGCAGAGGTAAATGGACAAAATGGGCGTAGGCACGCAGCTGTCTGATTTGATTTCCAGCCCCAAATACACCACGTTTATGAGCCCAAGACTCTGCAACTTCTGTGCAGTTCTTGCCCGTACCAATGGCCATCCCGTCACATAGCTGGTGGGATTTCAGCAAGTACTCCATGGGAAACAGTCACTCCTATACTCAAAACTCAGCCACAGAAGCCTCAGCTGCATGTTAGACCTATTCTTGGTTTTCAGTATGTTGACATCCTGAACTATGAAAGATTAAAACAACTAAATCTACCAGTCTTCAGATTTTGACTATAACCAGAAACTGTAGCTATTAGATCAGTAGGGAAGAAGATGACATGTCAATTTACATCAAAATCCACAGGCACCTGGCACACACGTGGTTGCTCCTTGAAAGTACACAGTTCTGCAGAAAATATAAATTAACGAGAAAGTCTAGAGAAGGTAGAGAAGCATCAAGTCCACAGACCTCCAATGCAAGTACGTCCCACCAAGAGGAATGACAGGGACAACAAGACAGACATCCTTTGATCCTACCCAGCACGACCACCGAGTGAGATGTTCCCAAGCTGCCAAGCTACAGAAAATGAGTAAGCTAGCAAGCCCATTCAGTTTCTCCTTGTTCTTCTTTCCAGTCACCTCAGGGTTTTTTCTTTAGGCAGTATCTCCATGCTAAATGGATGTAAGCACCCAAAACAGTTATTCTGAGAAGTTATCTTATAATTGATGCTTAAGAACCAGGGGCTCAGCAGTTTGCTTTGTCATCGCCACCTGGAAAGTCACGATTGTCGTGAGCAAGAAACCAAGTTTTCAAAAGGAGACTGGACAAAGCCCTGAGTAACCTGGTCTGAATTCAACATCAATCCTGCTCCAAGCAGGAGACTGGACTAGAGGACCTCCTGAGGTCACTTCCAACCTCACTTCTTCTATGAACAGAAGCAGAATGAGATTAAGGTCCAGGCTGTAGACAAATACACTCAGACACCTAAATATACATGGCTGACCTCCTGTGGTAGTCAACAGTACCCGAGTCAAAGCAGTCAGGAGAGTTTGGAGGGCAATCACATTAACACAGACACCAAGACAGCCAGGTGATGAGTTCTCACGATTCACTGACCAAAAGCTACGCCTAAGCTCCACATGGACACCCACCACTGGGAGGGGGCCCAGCCCATGTGACATAGCCAGAGCGTATTACAGCTGGAGACCCACATGTTTTGCTGCTGCAGCCTTCAATACGGAAGACTGACTCCTCGGTACACACAGGGGTACAAAAGGGCTTAGAAGCATGCAGAGAGGTTTCATTTGGGCTGTCTTCCTTCACAGCATAGACTTGTCCAAGTCTGATTTTTACACAAATTATCCCACATGAACAGGACTTTTGCTGAGCACCACAGGTGGAAACAGATGCCGCAGTCCTCCAAGTTGGCTCCACGTCCCTCAACTAAACTCTGTTGTACAAACCCAGACACAAGGCAAGGCTGCGTGTGGCAGACGCGGCAGAGGAAAAGGCACCATCAGCTAACCTTGGGCCTTGCAGGGAATGGACATGGCAACACCTCTGGTACACGGTCCTCTCTGCAAACAGCATCAAGTTTTCTGTAGAGAAGTTACTAAGAAATCAGAAACCCTTTTAAGGTAACTATGAAAGCTGGCTGGAGTGGGCAGGCAGAGAAGCGTTGTGAGCAAGAGCTGTATTTTCTACAATAAGTATATTTTGAAAAAATTTTGAAGGACTTAAAAACTGAAATAATTCTCCTCCACCCACACAAACAGAAGCAGAAAAGAAGCCTGCTCTATACCAATACCACAGATCAAGCGGCACGCTGCAGCCTAATGCTGCCTGAAAACCTTCAGTGAATGCACAGCCAAGGAAACGTTTGGTTACAGGAGAAGAGATGTGCCTACCAGGCATACACCGTACCCCACCAGCAGCAGCAAGGGAACGCAGGAAAAAGCGTATAAAGGCTTTATTAATAGAGCCAAGGGGAAGACGGTTCTGTTTCATAGCAACCTCCAAGGTTTTGCAGTTTGTTTCTGTTCTTTTTTTGGGACAGAAACAAAATGTCCCTGACATTTTTCAGGAACAAAACTGTAATGAGTTATCAGAGCTGGAGATCACCACCTTGCCATAGAGGACTGGCTAGCACACTTCCAGGGGCATCACCCCATGAGCAGGCTGCATACAGATGCAAAACATTTCACGCTCAAGAAAAATAATTTGGCATATTTCCTACCAGTTCACTTCAGCTCAAGAACTCAAAACTCTGTTCCTCCAATACAGGCCTGTGCTTAAAAAAAAAAAAAAAGAAAGAAAGAAAAATGTTATCAGGCTACAGTGTCCAGACCAACTTCTCTTCTTAAAGCTTTAAAGCTAGAAGTGTTCCTGGTGATATACTGCTTTGAGCAAGAAAGCTTATTTTGGCAAAACTTCATTCAGCTGAGAGTACTCTGCTGTTCTCAAGAGGTTCGGAAGGAAGCACCTAGCTGAGAGTCCCCAGCTATCTCTGCTCTCTGAAAAATAATTTAATTTCAGAGCAAACAGGGCTACAAATGAAGCTGCACACACCACCTTCAAAGGAATAAAGAAATCTTCACTCAAAGCCCCTGCCATGGCAGCAGCCATGAATGTCCGAAGTCCCCTGAGGCAGCTCCTCCTGGCAGAAGCCTGCATGGAGCAGCATCCGCATCGCTCTGCGGCAGCTTCACGGTGGAGTCCCCCAACAGACAGATCTGGGCTTTTCTTTCCTAAGACAGAGCTGCCTGCCACCCCCAGCTCCACCAAGACATCACTAACTTCTCACCAATGCAGACCAAGCGTATCAGAGGGCCAAAGATAATTTTGATACCGAGTTACCAGCCAATCCTAAAGGCATCCCTCACCCCAGCTTCTGCTAGGATCTGAAACCCAAACCCAGAGCAACCTGTAGTGATGGAAAGATTCTTCTCCAAAGATTCACACGCACATCTCCAGGTTTCAGGTGGACCCAGGGAGGGCAGAAAGGAAAAGGGTGACTGCAGAGCTGTGATGCTCCATGGAACGACCAGCCAAGAATTGCCACCACCTCACACCCCACTGTTCCCCAAATCCCAGAGGGATTCCTGGTCCCTCAGGTCACAGGAAAAAGCACAGCTCCATTTCTTTGCAAGGCAGATCCAGGCAGCAACAGTCGGTTGGATTCACACCTCGACATCACAACCAACACATCTGTCCATTTGATCTTCTACTTCTCCAGCTGGCCATTAAACTTCTTTAGAGCAGGAACAGGCCATGAAGCTGTAAGTCGATCCTAATACATACATATAAAAGACTTATTTTTATAAACCCCTCCTTGAAGGTAATTATAAACTATTGCTCATATTCTGTTCCTTCTCATGCAGTGTTTGCAGGCAGCATAGTCTCAGTTAGCACTTACGACTTATTAATATCACAGTTTTATAGTCCATCACAAAGTTTTGAAACATTTTAATTCATCTCAAAGGCGGCAAGCCCCCACCAGAAGGGCCACTGACAATCAGCACCTAGCAACCTCTATCTCTGCAAACCCTCATTTCAAGGGGCTGTGCTGCACTTTGGATATAAAACACTGGGAAAAAAAAATAGGAACAGGAACTAATACCATTTTTGGTTGGGTTGTGGGTCCTTTTTTGTTTGGTTGGAGTTTTTTCTTGGTTTTTTTTTTGTTTGTTCTTGGTTTGTTTTTTTTTTAATGGGTCATTGCTCAAAGACAGGGGATGAGAGGTTTCCCTCCGATACTTCCAAACTGATGTGAATATTTTCAAAAACAGGAGACAAATCAAAAGCTGCATGAAGAGGGACAGGTAAGAACCCTGCAGGTGACTGCAAAAGTGCTTTACACATACGGAGTGGGACAAGTATTTGAAAACCAGGCTGTGTAAACAGGAAAGCCGCAGCCCCCAGAAACAATAGGATCAGCCAGGTTCCTTTATGGGTTTTACCACCAATTGTTTCCCTGTGCTTTTGGGGAGAAGTTTAATGTCTATGTGCTTAAGAAATCCTCTCAAGAAAGACATTAGCTTCCAACAGACCAGCTGGGCTGGAGAGCAGACCCGTGGAGCACTAACCCCGCAAGCTTCTGACCACTGTAACCCACCAGCAAGACAGACAAAGAGGGCCATTCCACAGAGAGGAACTCAAGAAAAGTATTCCAGCTAACACGGGCCAGCATTTCCTATGACAGCATGAATGAAATGAAGCTAGTTTGGGGGGTTTGGGTGCTTTTTATTCACAGTGGTGGCAGCAGCCAAGAGATGACACCTTGGGAAAGCCCAGAAGCAGGCAAAGCGTAGAAGAAACTTCTTGCAGTCCAACTGAACTTCCAACATCATGCAACCGGGGCACCTTCCACTCATAGCAAGGACCTGCCTTGAGGTTTCAGGCTTGTACAGTACCATTTCCACCCTTTTTGCATACATGACAAATTCACACAAATACCTTTGAAAAGATCTCATGCTCGAGCATCCCAGGGCACTTGAGTCTGGACCACATGCTACCTCTGACATGCTCCAGCTGGAAGCACCACTCCAGCCATCCTCCAGCCATTGGGTGTGCTGCACTGCCCCTGCCTAAAGGGCAGTGGTCAAAACTCACTACAGAGACAATCTATAGACGTAGCAGATCACGTACCTCGCTGTATTGAGTGAGGTCATCACCATTCGATTTTGGGGAAAAACACCAGTAAACAAAAGAGAAAGGCATGAAGAGCAGCTTGGCTTTCCCTACTGCTTCTGCAAGAGAAGCCACATCATTTGACATGGTGGTCAAGGTCCAGGGACAAGCAACCAGGTGACTATCACTAATCTCTGGGTCTGCCTCTTTTTTTAAAAAAAAAAAAATAAAGATGTTGACTAGCTATAATACCATAGGGAAAAACATTTTTAAAGAGCGTGATTTGGTTTTTTTAAATGCAAAATAATTATAAGCAAAATGCTGGAAAGAAAGCCAGAAAAACTCTGGATATCTTTGACAGATTTTCATCACTCACTCTCTACAATTTCACGCCCCATGCAGTGGTGCCTCTATTGCACACAAAAAGCAAAGAACAAGTGTGTGGAGGTTCCCAAGCTGGTACAAAGCCGCAGGCAGGAAGCGGCTCCGAAATACAGGGGTTTGGCAAAAAACAATGAGAAACCACAAAAAGGAAAGGGAGCCTCACACACGAGGGGCAAGACAAACATGACACACATGACACCAAAAAGCAAGTAGCTGCAACAGCTCAAACACTTCGAGTCTTGATTTCTTCCAGTGGAAGAAAGGCAGTGAAGGACAAAACACAGTGGAAGCAAAAAAGAAGAAAAAATAGAAAAAAGAATAAAACTAAGAACGTCCTTTCCCCAACAGCTAAGTAGCTAAAGCTTTCTGTACCAACCTGACAAGAAAGTTCCCAGGGAAAAAGCAAGCTGCCAGCTATATTCCCAAATATAGCACAGAAATATTGTGACCTATGGCAGTGAATATTTCCTAACTTACAGCCACAAGGATAAATAGAAACTTAAAACAAAAAAGGCTTATAGAAGCACACTACTCATTTGAATGCCAAAAAACCCTTAGAGCATAACAGAATTTTCTCACCAAAAAAACAACCTATAGTCTCCTTTTTTTTTTTTAAAGGAAGTTGAAAACTACTACTGTTCTTCAACTAAAAGCCTACAGAAACATTAAAATAATTTGCCAACACTTGCAATCAATTTCTGTAGATGGAAAGTAAATGCGTGCACTGGCTCTGAACACATTTTAGCTGCGTCCCCTGTGAAGCCAGGGAGGGCACTCCCCACCACGCTCCAGCCCCAGCACTGCCGCGTTCCTACCATGGCCAAGAAAACATTAACTTTTGCACATTTGAAATAAACGCACAACCAGTAAGTGACATGAAGTAAACTAGTTCCTTTTATGAAGATTGGTNAAGATCTCTTTATATTACTACGACCATCTATCGCCCAAGTCGCAAAGCCACATGGAGACGAGCATCCTCCCAATGATGTATGATGTGATTTTGGGATCATTCCAAGTCTGGATGAGGAAGCACCATTAATTGCTCCTTATCAAAATACACATTCCCCTGCTGGGCTGGGTCTTGAAGATTAGATGATCCTACTGAATCAGAGGGAATCCTAACCACGTGGGGAGGAGGAAGGGAGGCAAAAAGAGTACCTGTGCAGTGCAAAGGAAGAAAGAAGGAAGTAATCCCTACGTTGCAAAAACAATGGAACTTCAGCAAATCCTTCCCTTATTCTTACCATTTTAGGAAAGCTAAAAAAAAAAAAA
>VXBH01008625.1:20976-144825 GCA_013400035.1 Rynchops niger | reverse complement strand
AAAAAAAAAAAGATAAAAAAATACACCCCCACAGCTCTTTTACCTTTCGCTTACGTTTGTCCTATGTCCCAGTTTCCCGCAGAACTGCGGTTCCACGCGAGCTACAGATGATTTTCACAGCTGCACAAGAGACGGTTGGATACAGAATAGTACCTGGCAAGCATTGTGCAGGCTTGAGATAAACCAGTGTATCTGCTAAGGCCATCAGCAACAGCACCATAAAATCTGTGTGGTCACCGTTAGATTTCTGTGATGACAAAACACAGATACCAACAGCTGACTGCTACCGTAAAGAAGCCAACTTGAGATGGGGGACTCAGGAAATTGCTCTCCATCACTTCATGCACTATTTACATTTGGAAGCTCATCTCTGCAATCACACCGGCCAGAGATGCTCACAGTTTAGGTTTACATTCAGGGTCACAGCTCCATAGTTACAGAACCTCACCAGATAAAGGTCCTGTGTGCCTTTGCCTCCTCTTCTGAAAAGCCTGCCTTTGGTTTGGGGCAAGCTCAGCAAAGTCAGGGATCCTGAAAAATATCATTCCGTTTTTACAGTGGTTACAATTACTGGGGAGAGGGGAAACTGCAGAAACTTACTTATTGGCTGCACGGTGCAGATCAGTACAGTGTCATTATTTCCTCTGTATCATCACTTGTGCTTTATTCCCTTATACATATGGGCTCGCCTGCACAGTGATGGGACAAGGGAAAAAAAAAAACTGTTAGTAAGGGGAAGAATTGTACCAAGAAGCAAATGGTCTGTTAGATATTATTTCAGGTTCTTTCACTGTCTAGCTTTGCAGTTGGTGCCTCTAATTACAAAAGGCAACAATTCTTCAAAAATCCCAACCTCGGTCTGTTATTTGCCATAATCGCACTACCTAGTGAACAGCAGCAGGCTAAAAACCTGATTTATCCAAAAGACAGTCTGTTCTTAGCTCAGAAAAGCAGCTCCTCAGTGCGGGGTCAAGAGGACATCAGAGAGCAACCCCTTCCAAAACCTGGTGCTTCTTAAAATACAAGGCATGCTTCAGCTTCCAGCGAACCTGTCAACACCAACACAATAGCCCTGCCTTAAGCACTTCTATTTTTAACATTTTCCATCCATGCAAAGGACAACTATTTAATAAACCTAAAGGAAGCTAAACTAAAAGAGAGCTGAACAAAGTTTTTTTCAGGGCCAGCCCAATTAACATGAGCACAAGCTATAACCTTAGGCAGACCAAAATGCGTTGCAGGGACTACTGAATTGCCAAAGTATCCTGGCCTCAGGGACAGCAGAAATGCCGAAAACTGATCACCTGGGAACACAACAGCACATGATGGAGTTGAATCTGATGCAAAGGTCGATCACAATATGCTTGTGTGATGGAGTAAGTGTCTTCTGGTATGGCTGCATGGAGAAGAGGTGCTACAAAGGATAAAGTTGACCTTAAATGGCTCGTTGTTCATTAGATGTTTCTGATCCCTTTCGTTTTCTTTAGGATGCCTAGGATCATGCTGCAGATCTGAGCACTCACAGAGTGCCTTAAAAAAAAAACCTGGACTACGTACACACGTGCACGCTATCTTTAGCAAACAAGCCTTTGCTTGCCTTGCTGGCAGGATTCAGCTTGCGTTCAGGCTGAAGACACCCTGCTCCAAAACAGTCACGAACTTGCTGCGCTGGAGGGGAACTACACATTTAGCATCAAAAATAAAACAACCCAGAGGTTCTTCAGCCTCTCCCCCAGCAGGAAGGAAGGGCTGAGCACTCCAAAACCCCCAGCAGGGCTCGGCCGCTTACGTACCCCAATGACTTCACACTACTTTTGAAACCAAGCCCAGTTTGGACAGCTTTCAAGCATTATCTGGGGAGGAGGGAGTTGACTATGCACCACCTTTCCCCCAAATAGGAGAGAGAAGGAAGGAAAAAAAAAAAAAAAAGGATGAAGTTACACTACAAAACTGTGTCTGCACTTGAAGGAGCTTTCAGCAATCTGACAGAAGAGCATCTGTCCCCATGCTCTGCTTTTGGGCATCACTACCTGTACAACCCTCGCAGGGATAAAATAGAAGTTACGTCGGTGCATGCTCCACCCAAGTGCCCCCAAAACCTGAACACCCCACTGGTGATCACCGTACCTCTCCCAGCACGTCAGAGGCAGCTCCAGACCAGCAGATGGGCTGGATCCTTCCAGCAAGAGTCGCCTGGGCAGGAACTGCTGCATACCCATGCAAAAATGCATTGCTCTAGGGCTTTTTTTGCTCATCTTTATCTCTGTGTGGGCAGGACACATACTGAAGGGAGACCTCTGTAAGAAAAGCCCTCAGGTATGCTAAACTTGTTTTCCATTCCTCCAGGCACCCGCAGATTAAGCAAGTAGGTGAAAGTTGCATTAAACAAAACCCAACATCTCCTTAGGACTAATGAATACAGTTCATTTGCAGCACCAGAGACCACTTTTTTGGTCCCCAAAAACAGAAGGCATAACAATTCCTATATTTATATTCTACAAAGATTTATCACCATTCATCGTTGACACTGTTTGCTGGAAGAGCAGCTCTGCATAGGCGGCAGATGACTTGCAGGCAATCTTCCTCCTAGGAGACACATATACCAACTTTTCATCTCTTAGGAAGCTTTTCAACAAAAGAAATGCTGATGCAACATCAGCCTGGCCAACCTGACACATAAAGAACAATTATTCTGCAGGAGCTGCTCTAGTAATTAACCCAAATCACTGGGACACTTCAGCCTCCTTCTCTGCTTTGGCTTTATGTTTAACTCTTAGATATGCAACAAATATCCACAGCACAAGAGACCTTTATGGCTCTAACTTACCCATCACTACAGGAACTCCAAGCCCATACAGAGAAAAGCAAGTCGTCATGGTGTTATTAATTCTAAAATGAGTAAGCCTATAAGTTTAATTGCATTGGGATGCACCATCTCAATCTTCAGGTTGAGAATCAGATTTAGTTTCACATTGATCTATAGTGGAAAATCACTTGATAAACAGTCCACTCTTTTGTCTTTTTTAGAGCTTTTCATCACAAAGAATTACTAAGGCGGGGGGAGGCCGGAACCACACCACCAATCTGCTGCCCTTGAATCTGCTTCCAGGAGAGTCAAGCAGCTGCGTAAATATCAATTTTAAAAAAACAGGTCTCTATTCCTGCTCATGCAGAGTCAGCTAAAACAAGCTAGGACAGCTGAATCTCCAAATAAAGGCGTTTCGCATAAAGGAAAATTCTACAAGAATTCTGTGTTTTAGCTTAAACACATACATGAATGTCTTCTGTATGAAAATCCTCCCCTAGAAATGCTCTCTAATCTCTCTCAATCTTTTCCTTAGGTTTCTTACTTCAACTAATGAGTTGCAAGCATGTGCAAGGCACAAAAGTGGAAATTTCAGACTGTTCATTTCCTTCCTTTCACAAAACTCTGAGCTTTCAAAGCATGCAGTAAGCTTCGCATAATCCAAAATCCTCACTTTGAGTCTGTATTATCACAAAGGCCCTTCTAAAAAATGTTTTAGCTTATTTTCAAAATTGGCTGTAACTGGTGTAAGTCCACCCCCCATCCTGCTGTGCATCCCTGGTGCCTCCTTCCCACCAACCAGCACTTACACGGCCCCAGGCATGCCCCAGTATCTCCAAGGCCACTGAAAGGTTATCTTCCCATCAAACTAGCCACTGGGACTTCATCAAGCAAGCTGATACAACCAGCTGAGGGCTGCACCTCTCCTTGCCCCCAGCTGCGGTGAAGTGGGCAGGGCTGAGAGAAGCCCATGTCCCTCGAGAGACCACGAAGCCACACCTTCATTCCTTGCCTCCCAAATTTTAAGCACCCTGCTGAGCGGCAGAACAGCTATTCTGCAAGGACACTGGGCGATTCATACACACACAAAACGCTTCTGCCTTGTAATCTGTTGTCAAAGCAACTGAACACAAAACACAAGACTGTCAGCATGAAAGCCTGGGGGCTGGTGGGAGAGGAAAGAGGGGGAGCAGCAGATGCGCAAGATAAGAACAGCACCGGGATACACCAAGTATTTGAGCACCTCCTATTTGTTGTTAGTCAAGCCCAGAACAGAAAGCCCAAGCTTCCTGCAGCTCATCCTTCAGGCTTATACTTTGTTTTGTTGAATCATAGAATAGTCTGTGTTGGAAAGCACCTTTAAAGGTCATCTAGTCCAACCCCCTGCAATGAGCAGGGACAGCTTCAGTCAGACCAGGTTGCTCAGAGCCTCGTCCAACCTGACTTTGAATGTTTCCAGGGATGGCGCATCTACCGCCTCTGTGAGCAGCCCATTCCATTGTTTCACCACCCTCATTATAACAAATTTCTTCCTTGTATCTAGTCTAAATCTACCCTTTCTTTAGTTTAAAACCATTATCCCTTGTCCTATCGCTGCAGGCTCTACTAAACAGTCTGTCTCCATTTTTCTTACAAGTCCTCTTCAAGTACTGAAAGGAATATGTTTAATGACGATTTGGTTGGTTTACCTTGGTAATGTTCTTCAAAGAAACAGACTGGCACATGTCCTTTAGGCACCATGCATGGAAGATGCTCCAGGAGTGCCTTATCAATTATTTATTAATCCCTTTTTAATTGCCAATTCAGAATGACCAGTAATCTTTTCCAAGAGGATAAAAATCCTCCCCTTAAAAAAAAAAAATCTTTAAACATGCCCTTCTCAAGAATGCAAAAAAGCACACAGATCTAGCAGTTACACACTCTTTTAACTACAAATGATGGCTTACACTTTAAAGCAAGCCTCTGCTACAAGAACTTAATTAATTAATCATTAACTCTATGATAGAAAGAGTATGATGTTCCACTCCACAATATGCAAAACCATCATCACTTGTCTTGGAGGCTCCTGTCTTTCCCAACTCATCTCAGAAGGCAGATGCAAGAATAAAGAAGTAGCCTTAGCAGCTACCTCAAGAGGCAGGACAGTCAGGAAACCACCATGGAATTTTTTTTTTATTTTTTTTTTTAATTTTAGAAGCACAGTGGGGCTGTCCTCATTTTAGGCCTGGCAAGACACCTTGTGGTACCACCTGAAGCAACTGCCATTTCTTTACCAGGGGTAGCCAAGCAGCACGTAACTTGATGATTTACTGCTACAAATAAAACACTTCTCACAGCCTCCATGCCTCCTTCCCAACCAAAACCTTTTGTAATCCATTACCTTGCCTGCTGAGTTACCTGTGCCGAAAGCTGGCTAGCTTTAAAACATCAGCAGGAGAAAAGCAAAAGCTGATAGATTTCAAGTGTATGTTTTAAGATAAGGTCCCCTTGAGCAGCCAGCACAGCTACCTGAACAAAGCAAGTGTTTCTGCAGACCACGCACTGCTGTGGGAGCACACGCTCGGTTTGCATTTTGCACTTTTACCAGCAAATTTCTTAAGCAAGTCTGGACACGCATCACTCCTCAGAGGGGGGAGATAAAGAAAGTTTTCCTGCATTATGCTAATTACACACGGAGAGGGGAGATGTGAACCAAACACTCTACGCTTTCACATCCTCCAAGGGTCCAGTGGCAACACCAACTCATTTTCTTGAGGTTTCCTCCAGCCAGTCTCTTGTGGTTTCCCCAAAGCCGTGAGCGGTTTTCTGTGGCAGGACCGGAGGAAGCAGTGGGGATGCCGAGCACGTGGGACGCCCGGACCAGGCAGCTGGGTGTTTGCAGGAAGGACAAAAGCCAGTGGGGCTGCCAGCCCTGTTGTGAATTTCAAAGACTCATGCGATTTAGCCAGGCAGTTTAAACTTTCTGGTATACAGTGCCGCTGACGTAGATTTAATGCCTATCCCTTTTGCTGAACCACCTCTCTTACCACAACCCCTCTCTATACCCTGTCTAAGTGCACAATACACACCAATGGCATTGCCCTTTCAAAACATGTTTCGTTCCCTCCCACTGTTTTCAAGTTAATGTCAACTTTTCAGGGGTGGAAGCAATAAAATAAATTTTTAAAAAAGCATGATTTGGGGGACAGAAAGACTGGCAGACAGGGTCCCTCCCATCCACCAGAGCAGCATGTTAATTTTCTACCATGCAGCAGAACACCACACCACAGCCCTGGAGTTGTAAAACAGACCAAATGGATGACATGAAAAAAGGTGATTAATTCAGACAAATTAACGAGGAGACCTATTTGGTATAAGCTTTTGCAACAGGAAGAATTGAGATTCCTATAAATATTTGTAGCCTCTCCCATGCAATATCCAGCAACACCGTCCAGGCAAAGATCAGTGTCAGCAGCCCAGACGACAGCACTATTGTAATTGCGCATCCAAATCCTTGGTTAATTAACCATTAATTTGGTGAATAAGAAAGCACAGAGAGACCAGAGCCGACTACTTCAAGTGCACCAGAAAAACCGTCCAGTTCCCTCCCTGACACAAACAGGAGCTTTATGAGAGCTGTAACCAAAGCTCTTGACCTCTGCTGAGGACTGCAGTACTCATGGGTGGCCAGTGCCACAGCTGCATCACGGCTGCTCCAGGCGGGTTTTGAACACGATGGTAGGTGCTATCAATTAGGATTAAAACATGATTTGTCATTAAAAAAAAAAAAAAAAAAAAAAAAAAGGAGGGGGGGGATTGTTACTGCCATGTTTTTGCTTAAACTTGCAGAGAATCAAAGCACACAAAGGCAACCAACTCGACTTTGGGAATCTTCCGATGTCCTTCGCCAGTGCTATCCGCGTACTTTCAGAGCCACAAATGCATTTGCCTAGAGATTTCTAAATATATTGGTGGATACCAAATTAAAGGTCTTAAGAGTGCCTCTTGGATAATTTTTCATGAACTTGTGTGCTCAGTACTCAAATAAAGACCATCAGCAGCCTGCCAGGGAACAGAGAGAACCAGCCTGGGGCACAAGGGGTGCCCCCCAAGTTCAGGCTTTCCAGCATCTTCCAAACAGTTATGGGCTTCTTCTGATGCAGCCCTTATGTCTTACAATGAAAGGAATACAGAAAAATAAGGCTACAAGGATATCTGTGGCAGAGAAAATACACCTTAAGTTGAGCCAAACCCATAACTGCTATTCCCGCCTGCTTGCCAGGGACAGGCGAGCAACACGGTCTCATCCTGTAGACTTTCAGCCAGATGCTCACTCATCATGTACAATGGCGACTTCTAGCAACTTTTTCCTTCGCCCTATACCCACGATTCTCTAATTTAAAGAAATTTAATTCTGGAAAAAAGGAAAAAGGCATTGGTTATCCCTGCCTTGTTGCGATACCAGCAGACAAGAATAACTAAGGTCACTTCCAAGAGAACTGTCGTTTCAGAGCCATAGTTCTGTCAGTCAGCTATTTGTTTCCTAGAGGTATTTACCATGATTTGCAATACCAATCCTTCATGAAAGCCACAAGCTTCCTTTCCTAACCAGAAACCAAGGACTCCGGCACTGCAACAAACTACTTGCAATGTTTTCAGACAAACTGCCAAAAAGAAACAGACAGCACTACATACACTTTCTCATAATAGTTACGATAAAAGTCAAAAAGGCCCTTGTTTCCTAAAAGTGCTATGAAGCTCTTGGAAAAGCTCATCTCTGTATTGTTACTTCCAAAATAATCCATATTGTGTTCCGCAAGGAACTCGGGTTTATATTCCCCCATGGTGGAGGCACCGGGGATGGCCCTGCTCATGCCCTGAGACCGGGGACCGCTGGCGGGAGGGAGGAAAGCCACCGGCTGGGAGAAAGGGGCGGTGCGCACGCACGAACGTATGCACAGTCACTCTGCTTAGAAAGCAGAAGAGCAGTGACTTGTGTAATGCCAGTAATTTCATCAGTTAACTCATGCCTGCAGAGCACGGACAGAGGGGACCGAAGAACCATCCCAGTCCTGAGCACCCTTCTCAGCTCCGCTGGCAACCCCAGCAGGGGGGGGACAGGGGAGGGAGCAGGCTGCGAGGCAAAACAGGGAGAAAACTAGATTTCATTAAATAGACGCCACATGACAATGGCGAGCAAGTTCACGTTTCACCCTGGCAGCAGCACCAGCCCTTGCAGCAGCAGCTGCATCCCCACAGCCCTTTACTCCATGCTTTGTACCCTTTCTTCAGAACCCTGCTGGGAATCAGCAGCAAAAAACATTAGTTTTAACTGACAAAACAATGGCTTTAACTCAGGAAAACTTGTAACTGTCCTTCAGTGAGGGGGCTTCCTCCCACCCCAAATCCTAATGTGTGCAAAAGGGGAAACTACAGAATAACGCTAAACATTTAATGATTTTGCATTTGCACTGTACCTTTCAGCTGAGCATTGCTGAGCTCTGACTGACATGAAAACCACCAGCCTCTTACCTGAAGACAAGTCTAAAGCAGCTGGCACAGGAGGGCAGCAGCAATACTACCCACACGGACCATCAGGCTAGTGCAGGGACCAGGCGCGAGGAGATCTCAGCTGAACAACCCCATCCCGGGGAAGCCTTCCCAAACTGCAGAGCCCAGGAACATCTCAGTACCAGGGAAAGGGAAGATGGAGGTAGGTGAAGCCCAGGCAGGCTGCAAGGAGCTTCAGAAGGGAGAAGAAAGGGAGAGGAGCCAGAAAACACAAGTAGAGCAAGCAGGAGGTCTGCAAGCTTATGGCAACCACAGCCTTAAGCATCAGCTGCTCAACTAGTTCATTGAGCAGCTGATTTACTGTTGAGAAGCTGCTTGTCCTACGTTACTCCATTCAGGATAGCGGGACCCACGAGACCCATGAAGGCAGCTAGCAACAGCAGAGAAAGCGGCGGCTGGAGGAAGGCACCAGCTGCTGTAACAAAATAAAAGTAGGCTGCACCCCAACCACCGCAGCCAGGAGGCAGGGCAGAGGGAGAGATGTCAGATGCCCACAGATAAACCATGTTTTTTCAGAAGCGGGGAGGCAAGGGCGGCAGGCAGGGCAGCCTCTCCAGGGCTGCTCCCCAGGGACCGGCCCAGCAAGCTGCCGAGAAGAAAATCCCACTGCAGAATCCCACCGGATGGGAGCATGGATGAGACCTAAAAATGAAAGGAGTATAAATAATCACCATAATCAGAAGCGGACCACAGAAGTTCTAGGACGAGAACGTCATCGTTTTACTCGGTCAAGCAGTCCCACTTAACACTGTGATACCAAGAAGCATCTGATGGTAGTTTTTCCAGAAGGGACTGATTTTTCATTCCATTAATCTCAGCAAGAAACACTCCCAATGCAAACCGTGCCTTTCGAAGCATGTAGCTTATACTCCACGACATTCTAAGTACAGCATAAGAACGCACCACGAAAACTGTCAGTTTATCCCCCTGGAGAGGTTCGATGCAACCATTTGTTTAAAGACTCTATGAGATGCATTAAAAGAAGGTTAGAAAGATTATCTTCCCTGCATATTTTATTTCAGGAAAATGAAAGACTTTTATTTTCTTTAAATCCATTCAGGATCTTTGATATTTCCCACACACACACACAAAAAGACCAAACCAGCCCAAGCACAACGTGCTGTATGAGCACCAGCTCACCCAGGTGGGAATGAGGTCTCTTCCGATGCCGAGTAGGTTGAGCTATAAAACAGACCTTGAAAAAATAACTTGCAAAGCAAGTGCTTAGAACTGGGCTGGTGCCAGCCTCAGACTCCTAAGCACTCCCTCGGCCACAGAGCACCCCAGGCAACGAAAGTTTTGGGCAATCCACCAGCAAGTCAAGCAGTACCACATGTGGTCAGCCACTGCCACTTGAACACACACGTGCTGGGGAAGAACCTGTGTTATCAAGCAGGTTTTGATGACTGGTAGGTTTTAGCAGGTTTTTTGTTTGTTTTTTTGTTGAGAGAGTTAAGAAAAGGGTTAAGACCAATGCAAGGGCCAAGTTTTACTCCTGTCCGCTTCAGCCCATGGACAGGGGCCAGCTGCCCCACCGTAAGCCATTTAACAGTTCTACACCCTGATCTTCCCAGATCAGCATTTCAAGCCCCCGAGGATGAATTAGAGGATTACCCCACTGCCATGGGGCTAGCAATCTCCTTTAAAACATGGGACCCACTACAAAGCCAAGTCAGATAAGCAATTCTCTCTCTCAAAGCCCACAACAGAGACAAGAACATTACAGAAAGCTGACCTGAGAACCCACAAACGCTGGGTCGTTGCAAGATCTCAATATACCATCTCTACAAACGCCTTAAAAACCTTCTCTTTCCCCCACAAAAACAACAAACCCCCAAATCGACTGTGCAAATAAGCCCTGAAGCTGTCTGGAAGTCTGCCTCCCATGTACAAGATGGTACTAGCTTACCTACCAGGGGAAAAAAATCCAATAATAGTTTTTGGATACTATTTCTAAAAGAGGAAATTTTTAAATTCTCCACTACTGAACACAGCTGTGTTGTGTCAGAACTGTAGGCATGATTACCACTGGAAACAGCGCTTTGATGACTATCACACTGGAATATCTAAAACAAGTAGAAGCATGGAAACAAGAAGTACTTTGCCACCCAGTTTCAAAACAAAATGCTGAAGATCACTGAATAATATATAAGGGGTTGGTCGGGGTGGGGGGCAGTTTATGGTAAGTGATCTCTCAAATAGGGTTGGATTGGTAGAAAAGAGATTAAAAACTGAGAGTGATTAATTATTTTTTAAAATTTAAATAAAATTACCTTGCCATTTCTGTTCCTTTTTACAGTTGACAAGTTTTTACTATTTTCCAAGCTTCTACATTAGAAAAATTGAGAAATCATTATGTTTTACCTCAAAAGTACACAACACACCCCAGAAATGCTAAAAGCAGGTTGCACCTGCAACCTGCCAGGCTACAAAAGGCACCTCTCAGCTCAGTATTCTCGGTCCCATTTGACAAGTGCCCATGACTACTAGTAGCAGTTCTCTAATCTCACAGCGCAGTTGCTTCGTTAGCAGCTGTCCTGCAGCTCTCGGCAATGCCGACGTGACAGCCAACATCATCATCCTACCAGCACACTGCTAAAAACCCTGCCTTACTCAAGGGATGCTAGAAATCACGAGAGCAACCCCAACTACACCCTTTGCAAACTATGAAATTCACCTTATTTTCTGATCAAAGTAAGCAAGATCTCGTGGTTTCATAAAAGCAGGCTGAAACAGTTCTTCTCAAGCAGGAGCTTATGAGGGGCCACAGCCCCGGGCTGAGCTTTCGAAGGTTATTATGAACCAGAGACAGTGATGTTCGATGCGAGTAGTTCAGTTTAACACGCCAGACCTCGTATCCCAGCTAACCCGCAGGTAGAAAACAGAGCCAGACAGTGAGCACAAAATCACTCAGCGTGGTGTCACCGGTGGCGGTAAGTGATGAATTAGGGCCCCGAGGACACAAGCGGGAGGTCTCAGTCTGACATGGCTTGTATGATTAAGGACTACGCTCACAGAATTATGGTGAGCCAGAGAACCAAGTTTCCCATCCCGTCCATCTGTGCTGGAAATTATTTTCTCTACGTGTTGTTTGCAGAGCAATCCCGTTTTTCATTTCCGTGGGAAGCAGCGGCCTGGGATTTTCACTTGCAGACTCAGAGAGGCCGGGAGAGCCTCCCGAAGCCTCGGGCTACAAGAAAAACGCTACTTAATGCTACTGAATAAGCCAGAAATTTTTTGGTAAGCTAACAATTCTGAGTAGCAAATGACAGTTTCCAAGGTTTAAACCTACAATAGCAGCTATTTGACTGTGTCAAAACCCGGGATTAATCTTTCGAGCAACTCAGGGCAAGCACCACAAATAGCAGCTGTTTTTGCAGCAGAATACCATGCAATCCCAGCTTCCTCCATCCCCCAAAATAAGTGCTCTGCCATGTATAGTATTCCCAAAGGCGTCACGCAGCAGCATCAGTGTCCCAAAACAGACGCAGGACGGAGGAATTGGAGAAAACCTGAGAATTTAAAGGGTATGCAGGAAGCGATAAAGAGCTTTAAAGCAACTTTATATAACTGCACTGAACAACTGCTGGCCATTAAAAGCCCTGATCTCTTAACTACTCGTGTTGAAACCTGCAAAATGTAAACCAAGCCTTTGCGAGAACAACTAAAATAGAGTCCCCCCAGGGCTCCACAAATACCACGGCGAAGCCACTGCGGCCCCACGCCACAGCCCGGGCTCAACACGTCTGCGAGGGCTTCCCGACACACCCCGTAACACCAGCATAAGTGCCGGAAACGCTCTCTCCCAACACATTAATTACCATTTCTCCATTTTCAAATTGCAGCTACACTATGCTAAGCTTCACGTGCGCACGTCCTGCTTGTTCGCCGTTGGTTTTGCAGTGGTTCCCTAGGAAGGCAACGAACCGCAGCCTTGTAAAGTTTTAATAGGATAACTGGCAAACTAACAGCATCACTCTGCTGCACTAAATAAAACAAGGCAACTGATTGCATCCCAGTGGCATAAACTGCGTACTTAATTTAAGGCACATTTTATAGCCCTCCCTTTAAACAAAAGCTGCTTTTTTGTACTAAGGGAAAAAAAACACAACCCGCTTCTGCTACAAAAAAAACTGGCAAATCAAGCCAAAGCTGAACCTAAGAACTGGCATCTTGCCTGGGTTTCCTTGTAAATGCCTCCAAATGGCAGTCATACCCCAAACTACGCTTCACAGACAAAGTATATATAACCAAGCATGATTGCTCTCCTCAAAGCCAAATAAAGGACTGAGCGGTTAGAAAAGGAGGGGGGGAGGTGGATCAGAACGGGAACGGGCAATCCACTTCTAACAACCAGCAGCTTTTACAAATTTTTCTTTGTTTTATACATACAAGATACTGTACAGCTTGGTGGCACGGGTTTCTAGGCTGGTGTACAGTAGGGATTTCAGAAGAATTCAAGAGCAGGATCCCTCAGCTCTAACCACGGTCCATGCCCACAAACACAGCCGACATGTTTTTAACAAAGGCAGCCAGCAATTTAATTTTTCTTCTTGAAAGGCAGGCTGCCTTCCAGCACTGAACACCGGCTCCTCTTCCCAGGCAATGACAGAAGAGGTGGGAATCGGTCTTTCCTGCCTATCAGATAGTCCTGAACTCACAGCTGAGGCCACAAGCATCATCGGTCAAGCACATCTCCTGGGCACCGTCCCTGCCGAGATGCAGCGGATGGGGAAAGCCAGACCAGACTGCTCCCAGCTCGCAGTCTTGTTGATAAAAGCACGGCTGCTTTCAGCGGAGACAGGGCCACTCTCCACAGCCATGGAACAGCCACCGGCATGCTGAGGACGCTGCCTCTTTGTCCGAGGAACAAAACACCGGGATCACAATAGCTGAAATCGAGCAGATCCGGGCAGAGAATAAAAGTAGTGGGGACAAATGAGAGGTGGCTCTAGCAGGGACAGTTGCGAAGGGAACAGGGAGGCACATGTAAGAGTGGATAAAAAAAAAGGTGTAGAAACAACAGAAAGCATGCAGAAATTAGCGCTGCAGAAGGAAGAAGGGAGAATCTGCTCTGAAAAAAGACACAACATCTATAAAAATACAAGCCTTTGCCCAGCAACACTGCCCAGCACCAAAAACACTCCATGCACCTCCACGCTATTTCTTTCCCCCTTCTTTCCATGTTCAAAGGAGCATCTTTAACACATGGCTCTGTTTTGACACGTTAGGGGTCTAAATAGCAAAGCCGTGCTAAAACGTATGCACACAAAGCGCTGGGGAGATGCCAGAACTATCCCAATGCTGCCAGCAGAAGCGAACAGCACAGCCTGTAAAAATAATGTGACACTCTGGCTTCAAAAAAAGCAGATAACTAACTACATACCGTAATGCCTCAGCTTCCATCTGCTATTTAAAAGTTGGCACCACTGCCCCAAAGTCCCTTATTCCTGGAATATACAGGAACTTGGGGGAGGGCAGTGTCGGGGAAAAAAAGACTGGTTGGGTCAGGTCTAAATTAGAAATAATTCAACTTAAGGAATTGGAAAAATGGGGGAAGTGAAGGGATACTCTTAAGAAAAGTGGAAGAAAGGACACAGTAGTGCTCCCCCTCCTCTCGCCCACTAACCTAATTACCCAGACACCACCCTGCGAACGGGTTCAGCTCCCCCCTTCTCCTGATTTACAGCTGCAAGCTCCTGTCTCCAAGCCTCCTGGGGGAGGACTTTTACTTAGGAGGCCTTAATACCCTCTCTCTCATACAAAGAGAAACAAGTTTTGTAACTCCTGTTCTTTGTGCAGGGACTGGTAATTACCCCAATTCTTCTCTCCCTGGGGAGCACCCTAACTTCTGGGCACAGACCTTCTTTCCGAACACTCCTGGGATTCAAGCCTTTAACTTACTAATTGTGATCCACACTGTATTTCTCTATAGCAAGCCCTTTACTATCATCTAGTCTCAAAGCCAAAGATTTTTAAATGAGTTCAGAACTGTAACTTGTAAGAAGATTCAAAGGAATCCCTGCAGCACACTCTGACATGTTGGCAACAGACCTGTGGTCCTCACTGACCTTTTGCAGGCTCCTCCAAAACATTACACTGATCTACACAGACTAAACATTGCTGGATGTTAATCAAGACATTCCAAACTGCCAAAAACTCGACGCAGGGTGGCATTTGCACATTGGAAGCCCAGAGCCGACGCTGCTGGTCCTGAACAGGTGGGTGCAAAGCAGTGCTAACCATTTAGGACACACTTGCTTTTAGAAATAAAGGTGACTGCAGCACCAAACAAGGGTACAGGCTTGAGCACACCGCCTAATCCTCAAAGATCATGCAGAACTAACTGCATAAAAGGGCTCTGTGTCCCAGAACGTGTTCAGATCCTACAGAGTACACAAATACTTGTCAAGCCCTTTGCCTCTTCTCTCTTACTGATGTCAATAATTAAGTGTGGGGAACAGCCTGGGGGCACACAGAATCCAAACTCGGTAGCAACAGCTCACGCCAACAAAGATGGCTTGAAGTCTTCAAAAGAGCAGAGAAGAGAAATGCCGCAGAGGAGATTGGGGCATTTGAGACTAAAATGGCACTTTTTGGTACTTCACAGCTCTTCAGTTGCAATGAGCTCGGTGATGCATACAAAGGCATACAGGAATATTTACGGCTTGCGCAGCATGAGCACGGATAGCTTAATGCTTTGCTATCAGTCTTCCTAAGTCCCGCCACCACCACCATGCCCATAACGAGCTTCCAATTCTTAAAAGGCTTTACAGTACAAATACCTCACCCAAAAACCTAACTGGAAAAAAAGAAACAAAAAACATGCTCAAATATCTGAAAGTCAGACAGGCCGCTTCTTCTTAAAAAAAGTTGTACTCTAGTCTAAAAATATGCCAGAGCAAACTCACAAAGTTACAAGAGCCTGCAGACAGACCTGAAACCCAAGCCACTGACAACCATCATGCAGCAATGCTACAGCATTTCACAGATGCAGTTGTTTTCATCAAAGAAACACGTACATTTCTTCAAAGCCCAAGACACAGCATACTGTTTGCTCCAGTATGTCAGAAAAACATTATTTTTCAAAGAACATGCATATACATACAGGTGCACAGACTCAAGGGCATTTGTAATACAGACGGCACATGAGAATGAAGAATTATGATGATGATGTATTAAAAATGAAGTTGAGATCAAATCTTAGCTTACTGCTTGTTTCAGGTGTCCACCGGCTGCTGCGGCAAATGGATGTGGTCAGCAGGTGACCCTTGGTACAGGACTCAGCACCATCATCTCCATCTCACGACCACAGGCAGGAGCTTCCACACCACCCATCCTCAGGCTATGAAACCCAAGATCCAGCTCCCCCACCCCTAACGCAACTGGGTTTTTTCCTCCAAATTACACCAAAAGCACGATGCACGGCTGATGCTAAAACTTAAGGTTCAGCAGCAGCTCTCGAACAGGAACTGTGAACGGTTATGCCGAAGTTTTTTTAATTTTTACTGTATTTAATGATGCGAGGATATAGGCTGCGGTTCTAACTTTCTGTTGGCTGGCTCGTCTTCCAAACCAACTACCCTTTCTCCATGTCACGACAGCTTAAATAACTGAGCGAACAGAGGAAAGGAAAAGCTTGTCCACAAACCAAAGTGACAGCTAAAATACTTCATCCCAAAGAAACCTCCGGGAATGCCAATTAACCAGAAGATTCTCCTTCTCCTTTTTTGACTCGATGTTACGGGTTCTGCAGTAGTGCTGACTGCTCTCTGACAAACCTAACCCATACAGTATTTAGTATTTAAAAGACAGTGCTGGCTCTGTGGAGAAGGCTGAAACTCCAGTTCTCAGAGCTCTGTTCTGCAGCTGTGGTTGCCTCTGAAGAGCCCACGCCAGCAGCCGAGGGGCGAGCAGCCCGTCTCCTGTCCCGCTGGACCAAACCAGTGGCCGAGAAGACCCCAGCCACAACCGGGAGCGTTTACATCAGGGGAAGCACATCGCAGAGTCGCCTAGGTTGGAAGGGACCTTTCAGATCATCGAGTCCAACCATCAACCGAACTCTGACAAAACCCACACGCCCCTCAGCACCATGTCTACCCGCCCTTTGAACAGCTCCAGGGATGGCGACTCCACCACTGCCCCGGGCAGCCTGTTACAATGCTTGATAAGCCTTTCGGAGTAAAAATGTTTCCTGATAGCCAACCTAAACCTCCCCTGGCGCAACCTGAGGCCGTTTCCTCTTGCCCACCCAGCCGGCATCTCCCGTTTCCACCCACGGAAAAACCCGCTTCGGCCACTAAACACCCCCCCGGGGCCTACTCACAGCCGCCTATTAGTCGATTTCATCCCCAGCAAGGCCCCCCCGAGCCCGGCGGCGGGGCGGTCCCTCACACACACACACACACCATTCCGCGCCCCCTCCGGCCTCCCGCTGGCTGTGGCGCCATTTCCCCCGAGGCGGGCCGGGGAGGAGGGCGTGTGGGTGTCCCTTACCCAGGTGGAGGGTGAGGTTGACGGCGGTGGGGTGCTGCACGCCGGCCAGCATGGTGCGGCTCTGCCACCAGGTGGCGTCGGCCGGGCTGTTGTAGTCGGTGAGGAAGGCGGCGCCGTGGCGCAGGTGGGGCTGGGCGGCGTCGCAGAGGTGGCAGGACTGGGTGACGCCGGTGACGCCGGTCTGCACGCAGTACTCCTCGGCCGGCGTCCCGCACGTGTGGGTGGCCAGCACCGTGGCGTTGAAGGCGGCGTTGACGAACTCGGGCATGCAGCGCTGCGGGCGACCGCTCCGCTCCTCCGTGNCCCGCCGGCCGAGCGGGGCCGGAAGCCTCCCCCCTCTTCCCGGAATGCGCCCGCTTAAAGGGGCGATGGCGGCGGCAGCGGGGTCCGCGCCTCTCTGAGGGGAAGTGCCCGCTTCCCGCCCAGCGGCGGCCCGCGCTGCCGCCCCTCGCACCGCAGCGGGCGCCCGGTGGTGCCACCGCAGGGCCACCCCCTGCCACAGCGCTGCCGGGGGGGACGTCTCCCTCACGGCACCGGGGGCGTTGGCTGTGGCAAGCCGGAGTGCCCCCCGCCTCACCCCCCGGCCTTGGCGCCCGGCACAAGCGGCGCCTCTGGCCTGCCAGAACCCACCAGTAGCCACCCGTTTCTTTCTTTCAAAGGCTTTTCAAAGGGGGGAGGGGAATCAAGTTTAACTTTCACGTTTCTCAAGGAATGTGAGAAAATTGATTGTGCTTTGCCAGCTGGACCGCTCCGAAGCCAGTTGGTCTTGTGCTGTTCGAGGGCACAGGCCTGAAACGGGGTCTGAGGGGGATCCCAGCTTCCCCCTCAGCTTCTTTAATTTTTAATGAACTCCTATCCGTTTTCATATCTAAATCCAGATCTCTGCGCTGCTTAGGGGCATTGGCTCTGTCGGACGTGGCCAAAGACCGGGTCATGATTTTTAGCTACTGCCATGAGATCTCCCTGTACCTTTTCTGGTTGAGGAACTGCGTAAAGATTAAAATCCAGGAATCATGTAAAGCCAAAACTGCTTTTAGAGGAGAAAGTGCCTCCAGAAGCCTGCTCAGGAAACAGGAAACCACTCGTCACAATAGAAAGTGTAGGAGAGTGAAGGGAAGGCTGTGTAAACTTGGTTTTATTCTGAGAAAGCCTGAGCGCAGGCTGAAAGACCAGAAAAAATACAGTCTGTTTGAGAAAAAAAAAGATGCACTTTCTTGTTTTGAAGTAAACACACGCGTGCTGTAGAAGGCGACTCTTTGCTTCTTGCATTAAGAGCCTATGTCAGACTATTCACAAGGTCCGTGTAAGCAAGACTGGAAATTATCCTCCTGCTGGTAGATGTCGTTATTACGTTTGGAGCTACACATTGGTGCGGTGGTTCCTCTTTTTGTCTCCCCGGCTGCATATTCACCTGGCCATGATGAGATAGCCTCTGTGCCAAGAGCCCCCCGGACGCCCTGCCAGATGGGACGCGGGGTGCGTTACAGAGCCATCGCTGCATTGCTATTGTTCAGGCTGGAGTTACACATCTCCAGCAGAAAGTTTGATTTCTGCCGCTTCCCCACCACCACCCCTTTTTCCTCAGTTTCTAAAAACAAGCCGGGTGCTGTGAAAGCGATGCTGAGCTGATGCCATCAAGGCAGAAGCTGTGGAAACGGCGCTCTGGTAGAGCTCCTCAAGTTCAGCAGGAGCCCAGACAATGCCTGAGCTGAGAGTGGAGCAGGGCATTCACAAGGGACGAGGGAGCAGGAAGCCACGTGGAGCAGATTGATGGGAGAGAGGGAAGGATGGGGGTAGAGGTGAGAAGGGAGCAAGGACTCTGAGGAGGATCGGAGGGTCTTGCCACAAATCCCGCTCAGTGGAGCAACGGGATCGTCTGTCCATGTGTGGGAGGTTCCCAAGGATAATAGAAAAAAAACCAGCTTAATGCAAAATTCTTGTGTTTAAAGATACTCAGTTTTGGTACCTAAAAATAATAATTTGATTGAGTTTTTTTAACTGTTTTCCAACGTTTTAAAGTATGTATGTATGACCATCCTCAACAGTTTATGTGAAGCCCTTCTGTCATTTCCAGGTTACTGATTCTAATAAAGAAATCCCAAGAAAGACGTAGCTGCTGATACTTGCCATCAAAATCCGCTTCATACTCGTAACGGCAATTTCATCTTTGACGTACGTATTTAAAATACCAGGACAGATCGAGTGATGCAGTCATATTTCATTCTGTAAACCTGCACTCATGTAAATAAAACCAGAATTAAATCTCCTATCCCTATAAATACATGACCTGTGCTTTCCTTTTAGTGTCTTACCTGCTGAAATACTCGTATCAAAGCACTGCAGCATATTCCCTGTAAACCCGTTTCCTTTCCAACACAGGAAAAAGCACCTTCATGTAAAATAACCATGTCTTAAAAGCACACAACCCGGATAACGTCTCTAACTTTGCAATGCTTGCAGGGGTGAATAACAGTAAAAAAAAAAAAAAAAACCTTGGTCAATAAATTCTTACAACTGGAAACTCCCACGGAGTGGAGTGAGTCATCCTGCACGGCAGGAGTGGCCTGCAAGGAAGGAAGGACTGTGTGATAGATAGGATGGGCACAAACAACAAAACTTTCAGTTACCCATCTGCAAAATGAGAAGAATATTTGTGGGCAAGCTTCCTGACTGTGCTGGGCTCAGACAGCACGGGCATAATGAAACAGCAGCCAAAAAAATGACGTAGCTGCTGCTTCAAAAGCAGGTGAAAGTCTTCAAGCACTTACTGCCCCAAATTGCGCTAATCACAGTGATACCAAGTCTCAAGAAAATTTGCTTTCTAGTTCACAAAGAGGTGGCCAGGGAAGAACTTAAACATACAAAGTTAACTGTAGAAATTGGCACCTTATTACTTCAATTATTTTTTGGGGTGCAGAGATCAGGTTAAATGAATGAGAAAAAGTGGGGAGAGAGTAAGAGCAAAGAGAAGAAATGGAAAAAAAGGAAAAGCCACATAAAAACCAGAGAGGAAACAGCCTTTATAAAAGCAACTCTTACAGGAAATTCTGTCAGCTTTTGGAAGGCCAGAGCTCCCGAGGTCGGCAGTCTCACTCTTTGAATAGATCTCTCTTGGAAAAAAAAAAAAAAAAAAAGAAAGAAAAAGAAAAGCAGTGTTTTCTTTCCTTTTTTCCTTTTGATGAAAAAAAAAATGTGGTGTGCACGCAGAAGCAATCTGAAAAAACAAATGAAGGGCGCAGCTAGTCTGTGTCCTTGTACAGCAGCTCAAACCCAGCGCTAACACACCTGTACACTAAGACATTTGACCCTTTTGGGGATTAAGCGGTCCAGAATGTTTGTCGTAAGCATCACAGGGCAGCAAAGCACTTTAATTTTCAGTCTTCCCTACTGATTTAGCATGAGCGTTTGTTCACGGACAGAATTTGAGTGCATACACTAAGGAAAACTGCTTAGAAGTTTCAGACTGTGATAGCGGAGCTGGGTTGCTCCGTGGGTGTCAGTTATGCAAACAAGTTGCTAAAAGTAACCCCCACGGGGAAAAACAACCCACATTTGCTAATACCAGTAAATAGATAGCTTGAGGATCCCCAAATGAAAACTGCTGTACACCCAAACATTTCATTACCAGTACATATGTGTCAGCTTACGCTAAAAAATGAAGGACAGAAAAGCCCCATGCTCACCATCAGCCTCACAGAGTTATCAGCCACCAGAGAAGCCACCCAGGCAACCTCATTAAATGCCACTTGTCACAACCTGGCTGGTTTGGGCAACATAAGAAGTTTGCAGCAGTTTTCTGCCCTGCCCTCCATCACGCAGGGCCTTCCTGCGGGCCCCGCTGCTTTTTCTCAGTGGGTGCAATCAAAACAACAGTAATCACAGTAGACATCCCCTCCCCGTCCGCCAAATCACCAAAAACACTTAAAGCAAGCGAGTCAGCAGATTTCATCAAAGAGTCGGTGCAAAAGAGCCAAAATCCAGAAAGGCTGGGTGAGAAGATTCAGATGCTTCTGCAGGTGGATGCAAAAAGAAACCACACTGCAGTCTCCAGTAGTGCACTGGGGAACAGAGAAAAACCAAACTGCTCTAAACCATTTTTTTTTCTGAAGATAAAAGCCAAGCTTTATGCTTACTTGTTTTCCTGTCTTGGTTGAAAACTTTATTTTACCCAGCTGGATTAAATATTTTGTCTCAGTCCCAGCTGGGATAATCTGTGTGATCCCACTGAAGCATAGAAACGACTGCAGATTTGATCGACTGGTCCATCATGTCTCTCTAGTGGCCAAAGTGGGATGATTAAAGTGTCCGTGTGCTGTGCAAGGTGGGATTGCCATTCCATTCTTCCCAGCTGGGCACTGCTTCAGCCTCAGCGTCAATGATGATGATGACAAAAAAGGCTGATTTCTCCAGGCAATGCCCTCCAGGCTTGTCTAAAACGGGAGAGAAAAGCCGTAGCAGAGTTGAAGCATCTCACATTATATTTCAACGGGGATGGCAGAAACTGTACATGGGGGAACCAGGTTAAGGATCGAATTATGTCTTTCCACGTGCAGTGCAACAAATACAGTTTATGACTAATGTTACAAATGCATAAGAAAGGCACTTCTGTATTAAAATTAAAGTGTGGTTTACAGCCATCCTGTTTAGAGAAGGCCTTCTGCAATCAAGGATAGGTCTGCAGAGAACGTCAATTAGTTTGCAAATATCTGAGGTTTCAGCGCAATCTTTGTCCACTGTCACCACCAGTAAAAGTACAGAGTGAATCAGAGAACCATACGAGTTCCTACATCTTCATACCTATCACGATTTTATGGAAGCGGAAAGGTACTGTAATCTTATAAGTAAAGCTGAAAAAGAGAGCTACTAGCCATGAAAGCACAAGGTGTTTCATAGAACAGTTTATTTAAGTTTGACTTTCTTAGATGCTCTTTTGCAGATTATCCTAAATAATCTTTTATAGCAACTACTGGTAGGTGAATAAAAAAGTATCTCTGAACCTGTTCATGTGAGGTAATCTGCTCCTCACAAGTTTCTGCAAACCCAGGAGAAATGCAAGACATAAGCTGAAGTGGGTCTGGGATGTATCCTCATTTTCTGTCCTTAAG
Source organism: Rynchops niger (assembly GCA_013400035.1). Lineage (NCBI taxonomy): Eukaryota > Metazoa > Chordata > Aves > Charadriiformes > Laridae > Rynchops > Rynchops niger. Next base: position 122,868 of record VXBH01008625.1, on the reverse strand, counting down.
ACTGTAATGTTGGGAAGAAATACGCTAAAACAAAAATAAAACATGAAAGGACCGTGCAGCTTTTCATCTTCTTATTGTGGATTCAAACACAGCCCATCCTTTTAACCAAACCCCATTTTGGTTAGTGGATGTCTGGTGGCGTACACAAAATTAATTCATAGTCTTCGATTCCTTGCAGATAAGACTTTTATCTTTTATCTTTGCTCCCTCTTTTTATTCTGCGGTGTAGTCCTGCACTGAATTTAAGCAACCGCATCTTGCAGCCTACGTTAGCCCATGGCCGTACCACCAGAAGGACCTGAGCCCGCCCTGACTATACCTCCTTCCCCTCTTCAAGACCCCCACTCTCCTGTCCAATGCCACCATGAACAGCTGCCTTTGTAAAGGCCACCGATGAGGGCGCGGGGATGGGGACGTGCACAGGTGGCTGCGTTCAGCCTTCAGACATCCAGTGGGCTTCTTGGAGAGGGGACTTTCCTCAGCACTGCTCTTCTTCCCTTCTGGCGCTCCCATTCTCAGGCAGTACTCCAGCAGTGCGCTGCAGTGATGCAAGCGGGACAGAGGAACTGATTAAATTTATTTCCGTGTAGTATTACCTCTATAGTATAGAGACATTAAATTCACCAAGAATAGTCTCGGGGTCAGTGCCACCTTCATCCTTTGCACTACAGGGTCCACTGATGGATGCTCTGCCACCAAAAAAATTTCAGCAGTATTTAGGTTTCCAACAGGCTGATGAAGTTCCCTCTGTAAAAAGCAGGACTTGTTTACCCAGATCCATTTGGATAACGTCTGAGTCCTGTTCTTCACCGACTTGCATAGCTATGCAAATCCTTCACGTGCGTGAGCTGGGGCTGTTTACACTAACTGTAAAACATTCCCAGCAGAACTATCCTCCAAGCCCGATAAAACGCTACCCCAGAAAATAGTGCGTGTGTTGGTGGTCATGGGTATCTCACCATTGAAGGGTGTTGACCTGTGTGGCCACAATTAAGTTGTTTAACAAATATCCTTCCTGAACTCCCAGCAGAATTCCCAAGATTGTTTTCAACAGAAAGTTGGAGAACTTCTTTTGCCCAGTGCCAACAGGGCTGAAATTTTCTTCTCAGTTAATTCTTAACTATTCTTTATGGTCACAACCTGTTTTTTGATAGCACAGTCTGCCACAGTCTTGCCATCATCATTCTTTTATTAATAGTAAATCGTGTTGCTGTTTTATCATTTGTAAAACCCTTCTTTTCCTCATACAAGATGGCCATTGAGAGCCATAAATAGTTGGTCTTGACTAGCACGCTGCAGTTTGGTTTGTTGTTACAGCAGCAGAGTCACACCTGGATGCCCAGCTGGAGGATGGCAATAGCACGTCATTTTGGGATCTGAAGATTCACTGATCTCTCCCAACTGCTTGTTCCTCCCCCTAAAGCTCTTCAGCAACTTGTCTCTGCTCCCACATGGAACTGAGTTGAGGCAGAGCTGCTTCCCCATCGCAGGACTTGGAGCACACTGTGAATGGCGAGGAGCTACAAGGAGTCTGACCTACAGAGCTGCCTTTGGGATGCATACCCACGCCTGGTCTTGGCTGTCTGTCAGCGTGCCCCGTATCTCCTCTTGGTACCCCCCAGCTCACTGTGGTCTCCCCTGCATTGCCTGTGTGTCTGCTGATGGTCAGACGATGACCTGTTGAGAGGATAGAAGAGACATTCTCTGTGCTCAAAGCCCCCCTGCCACCAACGACTAAATAGACAAAAGAGGCAATTCAGGGAAAATCTGCTCAGCCCCTGTAGCAAAAAAAAAAAATACTCGAACGAACAGAATCTTTGGAAAATATAGCTATTAAGCTCTGCAAAGTCTCTGCAAAGCTACAAAGCACACATGAACTACAATTTTCAGAGGTTTGTAACTCAGCCATCTTTAGGTAGGTGGTTGCAAGAACACTAAAAGCTTGTTTTTGACATCCAGACCATTCCCTTCTCAAACATCAGTCCCTTGATCTACTATTCAGAAAGAAGAGAATGTCACAGTGAAAAATACGTACAGTGGCTGTGATTTGTGGCACACTGTAGTATTCCCTAATGTTTTCATATTTTCATTTGATCCAAGTCAGTCTCACCTGAAAAGGAACATAAAAACCCAACAAACGCAATGCTAACAAGACATGTACCATATGCAGTTACAGTGGGGAAAAAGAGTTGGTTTTGCAAATTACAAAAGGTGGAAAAGTCAAGGTTGAAAACACTACATGTTTGACAACACTACCAGCTTTGCTTACAGTAAAATAAGGAACGCTGGGTTTGTTTTAGCAGAAAGAAGGGCATGGTCTAGGGGTTTGCCCTTCCTCCCAGCATCACCACCGTAGTGGTGACTTTTTTCCTGTTCCTTAACAGAGCATTTAAACATGGTATCCTCGTTCCTTCCTGACCATCAAAGCATCTAATACCTATCCATTAACACATCGCCAACCCTGCTAAGTGCTCTTGGGCAAATCAAATCAAACTTGTCTTCCTCTGCGGTCTGTCATGTCTATTGAGGCTGAATTTCTCCAGCACGTCTTTACCTCCGTTTGGGTAGTAGGTAGCCAGAAGATGGTCCATCTCAGTGGGATGGCACAGTACCATTACTGACTTAGTATTACTTTATGTTTCTCTTTTCCTTTCTCTGACTCTAGATTGTCAGGACCTCTCCCTCTTGTATAATTGCTAAGCCTTCTGTTGGTAGTAAATAAATAAATAGTGGGTAGATAGTGCGTCTAGTCAGCTTCTGAAGAGCACCTGCAACTCCTCCTGCAAAGAGCTGGGAGAAATGCCAGCGCTCTGATATCCCACTCTTCCTTCCCTCCTCTTTGAGTCAAAAAAAGATCCTCCAAAGACCCAGAGGGTTGGGTCTTGTGGGAAGGAGCATGTAGTCTGCAGAAGCCTGAGGTTGTGGCCAGGGCTGTGTCTCTCCTACCAAGTCCTCAGCTAGAGCAGAGGGCAAGTCATGGTTTCTTGGAAGTGTTAAGTCTTACAATCTTGCAGTCATGAGAGGAACTGGGAAGAACATAAATATGCAAGACGTTCCCTGGTTGTTCTATCACCTGTAGGTATCACAGGACTGGAAGATACCCTAATTTTGCCGTGACTAGGAATTAATCCTGGTGTATAACGCAGAATGTTGGAACCTCATTCACTGGGAGCAGCCGAATTCCCGTTTCCTTCTGTGTCCATAGTTTTTTGAATAATAAGACAATTCATCTTCCTGGTTTGAAGCATGCATGGGTGTGGGTAAACACCCACACTGCTACTTATGGATTATCAAAGCAAAGAGAAAAAATAAGATTGTTAGGGAAGGAAATGACATTTTTAAACTCATCAGTGGGTACCATAAACAATGGAAAAATGTCCAAAATGCCTTATAAATAGACCATTTCCTGCTAAATGTCTCAATTTTTTGCTTTTTGAAGTACCAGTAGCAAGCTACCTAAGGAGGGGATTTGAAAATGTGTTAAAATAAGAACTTAGTAGCCAAGAAAAAACATAGTTTTCATAGCTGTGAGCTGCATTTTGCTTGCTGGGAACCTCAACACACTACCCATGTTTTCATCCCTGACACTCAGTTCACGGAAATACCAGAAAGACAAAGTCAAGCATTCAGAAAAATGCAGTGATTGCAAAGGGACGGGAAATTCTAAGACCTGTCTCCTGTTCTTTTCCTTGTCAGGTCTTTAAAGAGTAGGCAATCTGTAGTCTCTTCAGCTGTTATTCATCGCATGCATTTTGGATCTCAGGAAAATTATCACATCAGATAATTTAATTACATTAAAAGCATTTATCCGAGTAGATCAACTGCAACATTTATCTGACATTTAATTTTTGATAGGTTAATTTACCTCCAGCTATAAGCATGCTATTTTAAAAACATATGAAGAAGTTAAAATCAAGATTTAGCGTGCTGATTTATTAAGCAATGAGTTGTAATTGTTTGGATGGGGTTAACTTACAGTCGGCACCAGGAGAGGGTCCAGAGGATAGGCTACATCTTTATGGGATGGCAATGTCAATCCCTCCTGCTCCTGTTTTCTCCCAAAGATTCAGAAACCTGTCAGTGAAAGGCTGCTGTATTTTAATTAGCATTAAATTGACATGAGAAATTTAGATACCAAAAGGTCCTTCTCAAAAGTTATTTCTTATATGGTTTTAAATCACCAAATGCTCTTTAAAATAGCACCTCATTGTGACTGCCCAGTGTTTGTTCAACCCAGAATGTAGTTTTTGTTGGTCCGTTTTTTGGCTTGAGTCATTCTCAAAACACATTTCACACCTCCCCATCAGCCGCTGGCTTGTGGCAACCGAGTTTTTGCCACCCGAACTGTTTAATTTCAAAGGTTAAGAAAACAAAAGGGCTCCAGAACATAAACATCTTTCTATAGTAATTCATACCTAGCATACCGCTTCCATCAACGCTTCAGTGCAGCTCCCAAAGCTCTAAAATAGTATCTGAAATTTTGTTCAGGTTTGTTCACTCCCGCGTTTTCCTATATTTAAAACTAAGAAGTGTCCCTGGAGGTGCACATTAGGAGGGAAGGCCGCCTTATCGAATGTTGCTGTTTTATCAGACACCACTGGATGCCATTTTTATGAGTTTTATACCCTTATCTGAGGCCTCTACAAACCCACAGACATATTCAGCTTCTCTTTCGTTTTGCCAAACCACCTGTGTTTCTCCTTACAATGAAGTTGGTGCATAATGGGTGAACTGGATTTAATGAGTTTTGCCAGATGGGTATCCCTCCAGGGTACTCCCTTCCAATTAATTTATGCAAATAGAAACGTAATTCCCCACACAGTACCTGAAAGCCTGGCAAGCTTCCAGGTCATCACTAGCAGTTCTTTTCAGCTTGCCCTAATTTGGGAAAATATTTAAAGTTGGTTGTGGGGGTTTTTTTCCCCACCTTGTCTTTTATGTCTTCCAGCCTGCCTGGATCTGAGGATCTCCCAAAGCAGCCAAGCTGCAGGATACTTTCCTGGTTTGCTAACCTGTAGAAGAAGTCAGGCTTGAAAGATTTTTTTTTTCTTGTATTCAACTCAACTCCAGCTCAACTGTGGACGAGCACAGGTGCCCACCCCCTTAACAAATTCCGTCTCTCGGGACAAGAGGCAACAGCAGTACTCAGTCTCTGGAAGCCACATGGCCAGCTCACAGCGTAGCAACATCTGGCTTTCCGCACAGAGAAAAGAGAATGAGCAACGCTGCCCAAACAGATGACACATAACTTCATCAGTCCCCTGAAGTGCACAACATTTTTCTCATACTGAACCCAAGTACTCGCGGTCGAGTTTCCTTCCAGGTCGCAGTTGGGACAGCAGATGTTCTCCCAGTGTGTTATTCTCCTCGCATCCTGCGGTCGGCATTGCCAATCTATTCAGGTTCCAGAGTACAAACAGGCGTTAGCTCAATGAAGCAATTTTTCATCCCGCTACAAATTACGGGAGACAATTTTGCAGGCTTCTCTGGGATTCCTGCTGCAGGGAAGCTGAAATGGGAAGGGGTGAGGAGCCGGCCCGGTGGCACGGAACAAGAGGCAGCTCGCAGCTGCTCTCAGCCTGGATGTCTCCTGCTCTCCTGCGTGGCTGGAAGGGCACTGGGAAAAGCGTTTCATACTCATTGTTAGGTCATTAACATGCCTTCATTTATTTCTTTTTTTTTTTTTTTTTTTTTGCTATGTATTTGGGGCATTGTGGGACTTGTCAATGGTAGTTCTCTGTAAACTGATCTGCCTTATCAACAACAACAGACAAATTCAATGTTCTTTGGTAGATAAGACACGTACAGGTTTATCCTGAGACATTACAAAACAATTCTAACAGGGTTGTAATAGAGAAAAGAAACTTGATGAAATGTACCGATAGCAGCTGATATCCTTCAGCTGAATAGCATGAGCAATGAAAACGCGCTACGTGTTGTAAAATACAGCAATTTAGAAAAGAAAAAAAAGCTGAGCTGATAGGCTGTGTCAACGACAGTGCCGTGCTTCCCACCTTTGTGCTCTCTGGAACTGGACAGAAAGCTTTCCAGCCTTCGCCGCAAGGACAGACAGACAGACGTCTATTTTGCTGTTGTCCCAGCCTGAACCATAACACTGTGTCACGCCATCAAGGCTCTTCCGAGCACGTTATGGTTTCTGTAGCTGCACACCGTAACTTCCTTCACATTTTCTGGAGCTTGTGGAGGTGGAAATCTCCAGTAAATGGCTGGTTTGAAGAAAGACGGCCAGGAATGGCATGAAACAAGCGTGCTGGTGAGGTACGTGCCGTCCTGGAGCTGTCGGGAGGCGGAACCCACCTTTGTCCCAGCCCTGAACTAGCGCGGTACCAGCTGGTCAATACGGCAGCAGAGCCGCAGCACCAGCCAGCGCACATCGGAGGGTGCAGCCGTGCAACGGGTAACCCCCTTTGGGAGAACTGAAGATGAAAGAAACCAACCGGCTTGGGATCTGCGGGACTAACCCAGAGGTCTTCACCACCAGTTCAGATTTCCTCACACCTTCTGCTGGAACACACGTTGAGATAACTTCTCTGGTGATCGGTCTCGTGCACCCACGATGCTATTCATGGTGATACGCATCCTGGTGAACCGGGGAAACTCCTGGTAAAATCAGCAGGCTAATGACTTACGGAGTGTATTTAATATAACAGAACTTCACCTCTCTCAGTGCAGGAGGTTATCTTTCCATGGGATAAAATGAACATTACTAAGCACAGCCTGTTGTGATTAGAGATTTTTTTTTTCTTAGAAATACAACTAATGTTCTCTTTTAAGATGTCTGTTATGTAAACACTTTCAGCTCAAGATTAAGTTCCCAGCCTTCTCTTGGATAAGCTAACTATGCCGAAGCCTTTTCCTCAGACCTATTTTTGGCCTCAGATACTTTGTGATCACTTTGAACTCTCTCCAAATTTTTAACACTGTAAAAATGCTGGTTGGGAGAATTGGGTACATTTTAGAAGTAAATCTTTGCATTAGCATGTGCAGAAGTAATATAAATGTTTTTTATACGCACACGTCTTTGCGGCCACCATGTGTTCGCATATTTTTTATTCACTTATTTACAGCATTTTTTAAGTCCTCCTCAGAGGTAGCTTTCTGCATAGTCGGCTGCGCAGCTCTGGTTTTACTGAACTCGCTTCCCTGACAAAGATCATTTACTTGAAACAAAACCAAGCAGACCTGAGTCCATATTGCCGTATATATATATTGCAACTCCTCCGCCACCGGTCTCTTTTGGAGGGTCCCCACTCAGAGTTTGAAGGTCGCCTTTACCACGGCTGAACATGGGACGTTTCAGCCTGAACACGAAGGCTCCACTGAAACTGGAAGCAACTCAGAAGAAGTTCTATAGTGTGGGAAGGCTAAGTGAGCTACTGGCGCTGTTTAGACAACTTTGAATATATGAGTCACAGGCAACACGGAAAGGAACCGACCTTTAAAATGTGAATTCAGAAACCAGCATTTGGGACAGCTTAAATACGCTTTTGTTGCTCGCTTGTAGATGTCGGTCACTATAGCTACCTGATGGAGCCACTATTTTTAATGCATATTGCACGTAGGCTCGAAAATATTGAATAATATTGACTAAGGTCCCTTCCAACCCAAACCGGTCTATGATTCTGTGATAAGATGCTATTCTCACAAATACAGATTTTTAGTTTAATATTATAGACCATTAATTTAAGTAGCTTTGTGAATCATGAGATCCCACAGCTACATTTGTCTCTCTAGTTTTTTTGTGTGTGATGGCATTAACATTAAGAGGTGCTGACACGTGCAGCCTTTTGTCTAATGAGGTTCCTTGCAAGCCACCTCGGAGTTCATCGTGTCAGCCCAAAGCCTCCGCATCTTTTGCTGAACCATTTTCCTCTTGTTTTGAAAATATAGCACGAGAATTGGTTGGTAAGGTTCTGGAGGACTTGGAGCTTCGCGTAGCGTTGCTGGAAGCCTGGCCTGGAGAGGGAGAGGTTGGTGCTGGATTCGAGTGGCCCCGGCAGTGCAGGCTGGGAGGCATTTTACTTTTTGCACTATTTTGCCATTCCCCAATGACGCAACGTTAGCTGAGGAGCCGTATCATAGCAGAAATATTTGAAAGCTGTTTTGGTAATAGTATAAGCGGAGTCACGTAGAAAACTTGAATCTAAAATGCAGTAAGACTGAACATGTATTTTGAGTAAATCCACGTCACATTGCCGGGAAGCTGGTCTGGCTGGGCTGAGCTGGCCCAGAAATGGTTACCAGCTTCTTGTCGCCCCATCCGCGGCTCCACAGAGACCTCCGGTACCCAGTCTCCTCACTCCAGCCATGCGTCCTCCTCCCACCTTATTCTTGGTACTTCCAGAGGAATTGCTCCTTCTTGCCTTACTCTTCTCAGCGCACGGCACGTTTAAGGTTATAGCAATTTATCTTGAGAGCTGACAGGACATTTTAAAACATCTTTTTGGTCAAAAACGTCAAGTAGGCACCAATTGGTATGGATCCTGGCGATTGTTGTGATTGAGAACCACTCAGGGAGACGAGGCTGTTGCAACACTGTCTTTGTTCCCAGTGATAAATTGAAAGCGATGCTTCCAAAGCAATCGGTTTGAATCCCAGAGATCTTTCTTTGGAAAATATTTAAGGCTAAATTGTTTTAAAACTTCATCAAGTAAATGCAGTTTGGAACACTGAAAGAGAAAATTCCTTCTGAGTTTTGAAAAATTCAGCCTTGGACTTTGTCCTGAGTGAGGGAAGAAAAAAAAAATCTTAATCTGAAGCTCCCAAGAGTCTGCAAACATGGAAATGCTTTCACATTTAGCTGGGGATTTGGTTTGCTTCATTTTTGGCGCCTCACCCTTAGAATAAAGCTTAACAAACGGCAGCCCGTAATTTGTAAGCAGACTTTTCTCCTGCTGGTTTGACTGTGTTTTTCTCACCTTATATATCATAGCCCACTCCAAAAATTGCAAAGTCTCTTAGCAGCCGAGTAGGCGAGGGCCGTGCAAGCGGCTGTTACAGGAACCTGGTGATGGTGCGATTCCCAGCAACGTAGATTTGCGGAGCGAGTTTTGGATCTGTTGAAGTCTTTCCTCTTAACAGTATGAAAAGCACCCTGTGTGCAAATCATCTGCGGGATGCTAAGAGATTACCGTGTTATTGCCACGAGTGAGCACGCAGCATCTGCTCCCAAACAAACGCAATAGCTGTTTGCTCTTAATCCAACACAAGATTGCCTCTTTTGCCTTTTTAAATGTGTTTAATGTTAGGGAGACGCTTGTTGCTGTTTTGGGGGCTATTTACTGTGAGTTTGGGGAACAAACAGATACTAAAGCCAGAGTCTAGCTCCAATTGCCCCACTGTCCGAGGATGATGGTGATCCTTTTTTTAGCAGTCATTAGCATTTGCAGAGGAACATCTTTCTGCATGATTTGTCCTAATTCATGGAAAAACAAGATGGATGTGTGTTGCTCCTTCAACTTCTACTGAATATCCACGTCCTCCTACAGGTAGCCGATGCTTTGACAACCCTTACCATCGCGATCACATGAAAAAGGCTCCTACAGAAAACAAGAGAAGCCCTGTGGAAGCAAACGTCTGTGATAGCTGACGCATCAGGGATGCTGCCGAGGCTGCCGGCCTGGGCTGAAAACGTTTGAAGTTCCTCAGCGAGCTCTTTGACGGGCAGTTTTTCTCTCCACTGTGGGAAGGGTTGGTGCAGGATGAAGATGCTGGCCATCACTACCAGACACCGGTGTCTATTTTCGGTCTGTTCTTTTTGGTCAACATGGCTTACGCCATCTGCTATTTCATGGCCCTTGCTCGTTGTCATCTTTGCCGGTGTAGCAGAGCCGCCCGGGCTGATACAAGCGGGTGTCTCCTGCCCAAGCGCAGCAGCAGAACTGCCCTCCACAGGCAAAGGTGTGGTAGTTTTGTAACCCCCCTTCTCTTTCTCCTCTCTTGTGGCAGACTGTCACCTTGCCCAAACGATAAGCAAAGCTGCACGGCATTCCAGAAGCATTGCCGAGCCCCTGGCTAGTCCTGCGAGCCACCTGCCCGCTCCACTAGCCAAACCGAATGTCTGCACTAGCCCCTGGGGAGGAGGATGAGCCGTTTTATGGCAGCTGTAAAAGTGACACAGCAAACACCAGCGCTGCTGCTCATCTGCTGTCCCAGCGGAGCCGAGTGGCGTGGATGTGTGTGGTGTGTGTCAGCAAGCGGGTCACGGCTCTCCTGGCTCCTTGGGATTCGCGTTACAGACTAGAGCATTAGCAAAACGTGGTTGATGAATTTGGGTCTGTTCTCCCTAGTTTGAGACCGGTGGTTCACATGAGGTGGGTCTCAAGAGCTCTAGCACTTGAAAAACTTTGTCTTAAAATACACGTTCTGCCTTTCCTGCCTAAACCTGCACAAGGTCCAGGGCTTTTGGGCTTTGTTTGTTTATAAGCATGGGGGCATTCCGAGAGATTATAAATATCTAAAAGTTTAACTTTGTTTCACAGTCAGGGACGTACTAGAAACCCTCTAATTTGGCTTCTCCTAAGACCAGAACCAAGCTGTTTCCAGTGTTGTCATTAGTCCTCGTGTTATGGGTTTAGTAGCCCTTTCCTTCTGCTTCCACACATATTTTTTGCGACGTGTTTCCATGTTCTCGTTCCCTTCGGCCTTGTGTCTCTGCAGCAACGTGCTCGGGACATGGCTTGAAACACGCAATAACGCTGCTAATCCCCAATTCTTGTCTTTAAGAAAGTTTTACTTTTTCTGTCTGCTACCCATTACATCCTGCAGAGAATCAGAGACATTTTATCGTCCTGTCCTCAGCCTTCCTCTGGGACCGGCCCTGAGCATCCCCTCGCAGACTGAAGCGAAGGGGCTGTTCCTCACCTCCCTTGCGCAGGGATGGGCGATCTCTGCCGCCGTGGGCTGGGCTCTGCCCACCCGCCTTTTGAAACCCAGCTGCGAGACGCTGTCTGGCCTGATGCGGCAGGCTGCACGCCGCCAGGCAGGCAAGCGCGGCCTCCAGGAGTTCAGGTAAAAAGTGCGTTTAATGGCAACTTTGTAACTTGTTGGCAGCATCGTTAATATTTATGTGAGACGTTTCAAAACAAGCAAGATAAAAATTCAAGTAACCAACTGAACAAGTATTATCCTTCATACTACGGTTTTGACACTTGTCAATATTACTCTTGGAACTGGAAAACCAGAAGCAGCAGTGATTGTTCCTGAAGCCCCTGGTGTCAGCTGTGCGGTGGCACCAGCCCGAGACACAGAAGCAGCGCAGCCCAGGCATCACGGCTGCTGGATCCGGCATCTCCTCCGGCCATGGCCCATAACCAGAGTGCTGCAGCTCAGCTACTTCATTCTTCTCCAACTTCAGACAATTAAGATGTGTGGTCCAAGAGAAGTGAGCGCTCTGACAAGCTGGCTTCTTGAAACGAGCGTGGATCAATTCACTGACTCAGTAAACAAGCTCGGTGTTTGGTGTGAAAACGTACCTGTTGTTTCAGGTTAGTTTCCAGTTCTCCGTGCCCAGGCTGTTGAAGCCCCTCAGGAGCGTGTCAGCCCTCGCTGGGACTGTGCTGTTCACTTCTGGCACAGGGAGCGTGGGCGAGGGCCACTGCTGTCCCTCTTCACTTGCCCTGATGGATTAGATGTTAAAAACCAGACTGAATATTGTTTTTTCAAGCATGAGTTTTCAAGCATGAATATTTTCATGCTTGACGCTCTTTAATAGGCAAACCCCTAGGCACAGAGATAAAACCAACTAAGCTGGAATTTGTAGATGCTGAATGGTCCATGTCACCTTCCCCCTCCGCAGCCCGTGGCCTGAGCTCTCCGCAGGTCCCGGTGCCCTCCCCAGGTCCATCCCAGCAGCAGCTCCCGACCTACGCGGTTTTGTACCTCATTACGCCTGGCTGTGCTCTCAAGTGCCAATTCATTTTTGTAGCAATTCTCACAAGCAACACGAGATCAGGTTTAATCTCTTTGTTAATGAACAGGGCTGTGGCGCAGAGCGGTACCCAGGAAGCACAGACGTCCGAGAGCGCCACAAAACTCGTCGCTGCAGTAGCGCCGGAACCAGCGAGACCTCACGTGGCAGCCTGGCTGGCATTAGCGCTAAGGTAACGTTTTTACAGTCTTTTCCAGTAATAGTAGATAAGAGCTTTACTATCATCTTTACTATTTATTATTCCAACTTTACTAAGTTGGAATAATTTTTCTCAATTCAGCCGAGAAACATCAACTTGACTCTGAAAAGGGAATTTCTTTAGCTAGGACTTAACGCCAAAGCGCCCCCAGTAAAATCACTTTTAGCTAGTATCACAGAACATCGTACATATACTCGACAAGCCCTGGTACCCTGTTCCGCCTCTTAAAACTCACATCAGAAGCAGGGAGAAGCTAATGGTAATGATGGAGTTGAAAGCAGACTGCGGAAAAGGGCCCCACCACACACGGAGACCTGATCAGAACAAAACCTCACCTGAAATAGCAGGATTCCATCACGGCAACGCCAGCGGAGCCGCTCCCAAGGGCAGAGCGGCTCATAGAGCTCGTCTGGATTTTCCCCAGTATCTCCAGTTGTGTTTCCGCACAGGCGGAGACTGAGGCAGTGCGGAACAGGCCGCTGCTGCAGGGCCTCCCCGCAGGCTCTGCTCTGTCCTCACCTCGCACCCGTCCTTCCTGCCTCCTCTTTAAATGCTCGTTTCTTTTGAAAGCAAGTAATAGTTAGAGAGGAAATTAGCTTTAGCAGATAGTAGATTATATTTAAGATCTGTGGGCTTGGTACTGAGATTAGCTAAGTATAAATCTCTTTAAAACCACTGGACATCTGCTTCATGTTCCCAGTTTTGTGTCAGTAACACGACTGAGGGGCAAGCCAAGGAAAGCAAGTTTTGTCTGGATGCAACAAAGAGCTGTGGAAAGGGAAGGTGACTAACGCTACAGCACGTCTTTCAGTGGCCATCCCTTCCCATTCCGTAACAGGCTGTTCCTGGAGAAGAAAAAAAATCACATTTTTGGTAACAACGGCATGGAGTGACTGTTCTTCCATCTACAGAAAAGTCTACGTCAGCAGAAATGGAGTTCACTGCAACAGACAATGCAGAAGAAGATACATACTCCAAATTAATGCCAGATTTAAGTTTGGAGACGAATACCGAGCCGCTTGGCTAAAAATACAAAAGTACAGCATTGTTCACACATTAAAGAAAAGTATAAAATCAAGAGGCTTCTGAGGTAGAAAATAGCCACAGCTGGCATGAAGAATACAACACCTGTGGTTCTCTGATAAGGATGCTTGTGAAGCTACATGAGGTACAGGAAGGGATGCAATTATTCCGTGGCTTTACCTTATGATGTATAGCACATACGGGAATAGGATGATACCACGAAACAGACAATTTGCCAATTAGCTGCCCGCTCAATACTCAGAGCCAACATTTTGTCAAATTTTGCACGAAATTTGCTCATTATAATGTCATTATAACACCAAAACACACCTCCATCCCGAAGGCTACCCATCTCCAAGGTGCGACCACTCCTCCTTGAGTCTGCACCCTGAATTTCTCATCAGCTATACCTTTAATTGTGAAGCCAGGGAATTTTACACCAATCATAATACAAGTCTGTATGACTAAAGTCACTCAAACTCCAGCTTGAAGATAGCAAATAGTATAAAAACAGCCCAAGAGAGAGGGGATGCCAGGGAAGACACCATCGCGAAGAATTCCATCACTGATTTCCGGGACCAGTCGACGGGCTGAGCCTTTCTTCCCCCCATAGGGACGCCTTTGGGTAAGGCTTCGGTTATACCGAGTGCTTCCTCGGGGAACTTAGAAATCTCTCTAGAGAATCTCTCACCTACATTTATAGCCAGGCTGTATGGTTTATAACTTTGTCGCACATTTTGTATATGCAACAACACTTTCATTTGCACGTGCTTTGCAGACAGTGTATTTATCACCGGCAATCCTAAGAACCTATATACCTGTTGTTTAAATAAACTGCACTGTTTAAGTAGCTGGTCGTTTCGGCTTCTCACTGAACGCGACCAAAGACTCAAGAGTGGCCGTGCTGGTTCACAAGCACAACTAGACTGAAGGTGCAGTCCCCTGTTAGTGTATCCAAATCGTAACAGTTTAATACATATTAAATGTGACTGGACTGAGAGTGCTGAATTGGGCATCACTCAGAATTTAAACCCAGCCGCACCTGGCCTCCCGCCTCGGTGAGGAGCGTTAGAACGCAAGGGGGTTTATTTTCTGCCAAAACCACTTTGCCCCTTTCACGCAACAGCACCCCCACGCCGAGTCACCTCCCGGCACTGGAGGGCTGCTCATCCCCTCTGCAAGCACCAGGCAGCTGAGCTTTGAATGTCTGCAATCCACAGGCTGCAATTTCAATGAATTCTAATTAAAGAATCGCTCTTTCACATGTATTTGGAAGAATGAAGCGTAACTGTTTTGGATTAGCAGCGTAAACGGACACTGCCTCAGCCGAAGGGCACAGGTCATGCTGCTGAGATGGCTTCAGGTTCTGCGGGGACAAGCAGCATCACATCAGTCTGGGAAAAGGTATTCCGCGTGATCCGGATGGGCAAAGGAGCTCGTGGTGCTGTGCCACTAAGTGTACGGTGGCATCAGCCGGACAGCGGCTCGCTGCAAAGGAACCAAGTGCCACCTGGCACGGCCAGCAAAGCTCTGCAGCAAGGTCCGTTTGCACAGCGCGTTAGACAACAGAGGAAAAGCCCCACTGAGCCCAAGTTCTGCAATTTGAAATGTGTTTGGCAGAGAACGGGTTTAGACACTGAAAAGGCTTCTGCAGAACGCCTTACACCCCCTACAACCAAAACTAACAACAGACAGCTTCAAAATCTAAATCTAAATACAAATATGAAATTACATGTATAGCACAGAAGTCTTTAAAAACAAACTCTTTATTAAGAATAAAATCATACAACTTGCAGGAAATTCCCTAAGGGCACGATATATTACAGAGCTGTACGTGTACTAAGGAACTGAAATGGCGGACAGACCGGGAACAGCACCGAGGGGATTCGGCAGAGAAACGTGCTTTTGTCAGAGGGGAAAGACTTCGATGAACTTCCGTTAACTACCACCTGCCCCTCCCCACATCCCCGCAGCCTCCTCTGTAGCCACCGCAGGCTCCGCGATACCCGCCTCCTCCTCCTCGATAGCCTCCCCCGCCTCTGTAGCCTCCCCCTGGCCCACCGTGGTACCCCCGTCCCCCTGCGCGCCAGCCATACCCGCCGTACCCTCTGCCTCTGTAGCCGGAGCCGCGCGGGGAACCTCCCCAGCCTCTGAAGCCACCTCCATTGTCATAGCGAGGCATTTTGGGGGGGCGAGGACCATCTCCGAACCTGGCAAAGAGACACATTATATCCTTGGTGCAATCTTACGGATTCCGTTTGGTTTTTTTTTTTTTTAATATTACAAGAATAATCAATTGCTGAGATACTCAGTTACGATGCCTCTGTTTTCTGTTATCAGAATACGATGTTTGATTTAATAGCTGCACTTTTGCACCTATTCCACTTCAGCAGAGCTGGGAAGGGCCTGCCGCCCCACGTGAGCAGCCCCTCCTCTGCACCTCAGGCAGGTCCACACCCAGGGCAGAAAGCTGCCCCTCGCTCCCACTTGTCCAGCTCACACCAAGGCGTAGGGAGCCCTGGTCCTGTCTACGTGAGCACACTCATCTTTATTTTGCTCCTCGCAGAACACAGCGAAGCGTACATCGAAGCTGCTGTTTGTTTCGTTCCCTAAATTACTAACAGCTCACAGGTGTTTTCATTTTTCTTTGCTTCAGAAGCAAGATCCGAAAACAAGGGGCAATAGAGGGGCGCAAGCACAGCCAAAGGTTTATTTCCAGAGACAAAGATGAATAGGTTTGCCCAAAATAAAGTTGGATTCGTTCTTTTTTAAGTCATTGTGTTTTGGGAAAGGCAATGACAGCTTTTAGTCCTGAGAGCCGCCTGTCCTTCCTGTGGAAAGGGGCAGTGATCTGTCTACATAGGCTTTGACCGTGACAATTTTACACACGCTCAGACTACTGGCTTTGAAACAAAAGCCTGGGGCTCCTGTCCATGCAGGACAAGGCTCTGCTGGCGATTTCAGCTCCGGGCTGTGCTGGGAGGGAGCAGCGGAGCCGACAGCTCTGACTGCCCTGCTCAGGCTCTCGCTGGCCTTAGGGCGGAGGTTGCTCCTTGCCCCAGAGCCCCCACGGCACGAGCCGGCGGCACCGAGCTAACCTTGTGTTGGCCGCCATGAGGCTGATGCCCGCGGCTGATGGCCTGGAGACCTGACGGATGACATTCAGCATTCGCTCATTCGCTGGGTCCAGCTGCCGAATGATCTCCGGATCTTTAGTCACTTCCACAACAAGAGCCTCCATCGCAGCACGCAGCGCGGTGATGCAGGCAGCCGCTACGTGGGGCATCTTCAGCTTGATCCTAGAGCACAAAGTACGTTAGATGTAGCACGACTTCTAGTAGAGAAGCTGTTAGAAAAGATGTTCGGGAGAGTGGCTTTTCATTGAGTGCTGCACACACCAAGCCAGAAATCTATGTCCTCATCTCTGAAATTCTGATTTGTCAATGAAGGGGTTTGCAAGATCTCTAAAATTTGACATTGTTAAAACATAACTATCCTTCTGTTTAAATTTGCTCTTGAGATTTAACATACTCGTGTAACACCAATACGTAACCCCTGGCATTAAAACAGAAAGATAGAAAAATATAAAGTAAACTAAAAACATGAGGCGCCTCAAGATTCTGAAAGGTCCAGGCCGGCTCAAAAATACTAGCGAATTAAGCTTAAGCAATTCTTCACCTCCATTTCACTGACGGGGGGAAGGGGGAGAGAACATCCAGATGGTATTTAGTCATGGCCATAAAACATACGCTGCCAGAGGCAATCATTGCTCTCCTCAAGCTGCAGTTCCAAGACTTAAAAACAAGGTTTCCTCAGCCTGTGTCTGAAAAGGAGGTACAAAACACATAGTAGCTCTTACTCACATTCCAGTTGAAGGGGAAAAACCCAGCAGTTTTTATGGAAGCTGCCTGGCATCATATTTTCAGTTCAGGCAGATAACCTGCCAAACAGCGCTGCCCATACAAACCCTCCATTCCTCAGAGGAGGCAGAGGCAACGCCCTCCCTATTGACCTGCAGCAGCACACGGCTCGCTCTAGGGCTCCTATTCCAGAGACCTCCACCTAATGAGCACCAGGCAGGCCCCTACCAGTCGTCCACCAGAATGAGCTCCCCGTCCGACAGGACCCTCTTGGACGCAAAAAGCAGCAGCTGCAGTGGGCTCACCAAGGTCATGGCTTTGGCAGAGATGGCGCGCGTTCGAATCTGGGGGTGAAAGAGGAATACAACTCTTGAAATGGAAAGCAGACCCCTACACCTTCCTCTGACCCCTGAAACCAGAGAATTTTGTAAAAGAAAAAAACACCACCCAAAAAAAATCTAGGTATAATGTTAGGGAATTACAAGAGTACACACACATAAAAAACTGAATGCTGGGCAGATGTTTCCAGGGATTCAGCACTGGCTGCTGCCAAGAAACACCAAAACTACCTTCCACTTACAAGTATTCATTTTTCTGTGACTGCATGTCTGCACTTACACAGCTGACACTGGGCAAGAGCCATCTCATGCTTTGTCAACCTAAAAATGAGCAAGGCATAGCTGAATTATCTTCCCACCTTCTCATCGCTGGGGTGGGATGAACAGCTCATGTTGCTGCTTTGGTCGGGTCCTACACATGGAAATTTGGACGCTGCTCCACGTCCGTGCAACCAGCCCCTTTGTCATTTAATAGAAACAAGACCTGAAGCTTGTACTTTCAGTGAGCACTTGGACAATAACAAGCTGTCAGACCTACACCAGAGATAGCAGTGCTGACCACATGGGCCACTGCCCTTCATTTTACAGAGGGACTGAAGACTTCAGCCTCCCATCCTGAGAGCTGCCGGCCTCCCTCCCTCCTTTCTTTCACACAGGACCATGATGGAGCACGACAGGCAGAACTCGATGTACTCGCTTGTCCTCAGGGAGAAGAAGCACTGTAACTCTGAACAGTGTAGACAATGTGACAAAAAAGAAACCCCTACAGCATCACCTCTTGCTCTAAGATCTTAAGAGGCTCTGCTTACAGCACGAGGCCTTGCTAATTCGATGCCTATCCTCAAACACATCTCTACAGCAGTTCCCAGGCAGAAGGAATGCTGGCGCTGTACACAGCTGGTTTCAGCAACCGGCGACAGTGTGCATGAGAGCATCCCCATCGCTGCTGCGCTGGAGTGTTGCGCCCGGGCAGCACAAGCAGGCTGGCAGCCCCGGGGCCATCTCCTGGCTACATCCCACACAGAGGCATCACCTTCGTTTGCTTCTTGAGAGAAGGGCAAGCAGGAGCAGCTGCACTCACAGTGGCCATTCACTGGAGCACATGAAAGCACCCAGCTGTTTATGTGTGCATGTACAGCATGTGCGGAGTACACAAAATTAATGGGATGGAGGAAAAGGTCATGGGGACCCCGGGGAAGGCATCCCAGGGTTCTTCTGAGATGCTTGGGAAATGGGAGTCATCCTCAGGAGATGACAAACTACCTACATGCCAGAAAGGGAGCACCCCACTGCCACGTTACATGTTCCTATTTTCTCTCTGGATCCGTAAGTAGCAGAAGTGCTAAGGGCAGAAAGTCTCTAGTGCCTAATTGGTACGGAAGAGCTCCTAAAGCAACCTCTTAAGATAATAATTTAGATCTTACTCTACGAACCGGCTGTTTTCACAAAACTCACAGAACTGGCTATGCAGCTAAGACCTCTACTTCTACTGAAACTGGCTGATGGAAAGTTACTGTAAAGGCTGAGTGACACCATGACCATATAAGGCTCACTTTCTGGAAAAAACAAACCAACCAAACCAAAAAACCTCAAACAAGCTAAACACTACCCAAGCATATCCTTCTTCTTACAGCTTTTTTACCAAAAAGAGCCTCTTAGACACCTTGGCAGCACGTGATCAAGAAAAAATTCAAAGTCTTTACCTTTTCTCCGAAAACAAAAAAAGGCGAGGGATACTTGATGTCCTGGCTGCTGAAAGGGCAGTTGACAGATGACTTGTGGATGAGCGCATTGTGCCCCTCAGTGGTAAGAATTTTCCTCTTCTCCTTGTGGTAGCAGACATTGGGGTAGACCCCAAAAGCAAGCAGGGAGATTACAACATCCAGATTATTATCTGGTCCAGTGTTGTTAAACGGTTGAGTCATCAAACATTCTGTTGACAGAGAACAGAAGACTGGCTCACATCCCTGGGTGGCGCAGGACAGCGCAGCAGAGTTGTTTAGCATCCTGGACCAATGCATTTTCTCATTCAATCAACTGGTAAATGTGCATCTGTTCTCAAACGACCTCTGCCCTCAAAGCATTTCAGTTCTACATTTTCAACTTATTCATGGAGAGAAAAATCTGAAAAATACTACTACAAAGAGATATTTTTCTCCCCCAAGCTCTTCAAAAACAAGGAGAGAGGGGTTTGCCCAGAATGTGCTGTACCACAGTGTGTTTCCTGTCATTTGTTTTGGAGACAGATCTTTTGGGGGAGGTCAGAATGGATGTTTTCCTTAGTTTATTTGTTACAAACCTCCCCAGAGTCTCTGGTGGCTTGTTTTCAGGTCATCTTGCCCAGAAATAAAGTTAAGGATAAATGCAGCAATGATCCTAGCAGCACGAGGAGAAAAAAAATTACAGGAATTAAAAAAAAAAAAAAAAAAAAGGAGGGGTAGATGAACATCTGCTGAACCCAGCCAGCCATGCGATTTAACTGAGCAAGCTCCTCAGGAGCATTAAGCAAATTCAGAACCTGGTCAACTTTGAGAATTTTATTTTTTTTTTTTAGAAAACTGAGTAAGACACCACACTACTGCATATCCCTCCTGCGGCACAGACCCAGCAAATCATAAGGCACATAGCACACAGTTTAGATCACACTCCCCACCTAAGGCTAATGAAAAGGAGGGGGGAAGCACAGCGCATTTTGGAGATACAACAAGTGAAGGAGAAAGAAAATCGTGGAGGTAACTCTCTAAGGTCAATTGCTTAACAGATTTTTTAATCCTGCAGCCCTAATCTCAGCCTCCAAAATCTCCCTGTGCTCCCTGTGTTGCACCACAGCCATCGCAGCTTCTCTGGTTTAGAGAACTACGAAAGAATGAGACAGCACTGAAATTTCATCTGAACATAGCTGTAAAAGCAGAACAGCTTTATGGCAACTCCACTATAGGCTTCTGTGCTTGTGTGCTCATCGTATTCATTTATTTCTCATCTCAGAATGAAAAATGCCATCATTAAATTACTATGTCCAAGCAGAATCACCTTCAGGGAAGCCAGAATTAATAAGTATTTCTTTCAGCTGGACTTTTGCTTCCCAAGTCATTCTAAGAGTAGCCATGCTGAGTCTTTTGTGTTCACAAAATCTTTTTTCTGCTTCTTCACCACCCATTCTGAAAAACAGACAGAGTGAATTAGAAGTCAGTTCAAGAAAAGGCAAAGTGCAACAGTCCAGCTGTCATAGCATCCATTAACATATCTAGTCTGGTCACAAAACTGCTCGCCCTGCCTTACCCATAACTTCTCATCAGATTTTGTGCCAAGACAATATACCTTGCATCATCCCAGGCTTGGAAGGCGCAGAGCAAAGCAACGTGATCTGAAAACCTGTTCCCAGCAAAATTCCTATGGACATAACCCAGGCGTTTGCCTTCATTGATGAAAGGTTCAGGGAAACAGGTAGCCGCAGAGATGGTACAAATAGCATCTCCCACACTGAAAGAAACCACAAAAGGTATCAGGACTGGGTTTATTCACAGTATTGCTGCCAGCAGCTGTTACGGGTAGTTGATGTTAGTAAAAACTTCTCCACTGGAGACCTTGGTAATTTGGCCCTTATCTACCAGTTCTTCACAGAAATGCTTCCCTGGAAGGGGATGTTAAACTAGCTCCAATTCCAGTCCTTTCACAACAACAACTGTTCACTAGCCCTTTGTCTATCTTCCCCCCCCTGCTTCTTCCGCATCCTACACCATCTTCTTCTAGTGAAAAGGATTCTGCAGCCATCACAATCACAAATAACACATCTTTACTTCTGCTAAAGCAAAACCTGTGGACTCACTTTTCTTCTTATCTAGGTGTCAAATGTCACATCTCCCCACCTCTACCTCACTGCTGCAATTAAGTATTTAGAGTCCCACTCTTCTGTAAGTATTTCTAAGTATTCAGCTTCTACTGGTCCCTGGCAGTTAACTCTGACTTTCATGAATACTTTATTCCCTATACTGTATACCATCTATCCTCTGCTCTCGTGAATGTTCAGATTCCTATCCCCCATTGTAGCATTTATCGCTCATCTAGATATACTGTTTTTTCTCTTGTAGAGTGCGTGTCTAGAGGCTCAGGAACTCAGAGAAACAAAAAGATGACCATTGAGACTTACTAAAACTTACTAAAAAATGCAGCCCATTATCATCATCTTGCCAAGACGAGGTTCAATGGGAAGTTTGGCTAGGATTCTTCCAAGAGGTGTCAACTCATCATTGGAATCCAGGGCATCAAGCTCTGAAACAAGATCTCTTATTATCAAAGTTGGTTAGCTAATCCCAGAAATCCTTAGATAAGAAATTCAGAATTTTAATAATTGTGTTTAAATTGAACGCTGTCTTTAAGTTTAATATTGTTTACAATATTGCCAACCTGATTTTCAAAACTGGTCTGAGGTCAAATAAACTGTGCCTGTACAGATGTTTTACTACCTCCTCCACAATTAAAATAATTACTATTTAATTATACATATTTTTCCATTTCTTTTTAGTTTGCTTCTGTACAAACGACTATTACACTACTAAACTTTTTTCAAGTCATAGAATTGTTAGGGTTGGAAGGGACCTTAAAGATCACCTAGTTCCAACCTCCCTGCCATGGGCAGGGACACCTCGCACTAGACCAGGTTGCTCAGAGCCCCATCCAGCCTGGCCTTAAAAACTTCCAGGGATGGGGCTTCCACCACCTCTCGGGGCAACCTGTTCCAGTGCCTCACCACCCTCATCGTGAAGAACTTCTTCCTAATGTCCAGTCTGAATCGTCCCATCTCTAGTTTTAATCCATATTTGATCTAATTAATCTAACCTCAGTTTTGCCTCATGAACACCAAAGCAGCCCTATCGCAGTCAACTGGAGAGTCTTCATTGCAATTGCCAAATCACAGAACCCTCTGTTCATCAAAAAGAGACCACCACAAGCTCTCTTCCACAAGGCTTTGCCTGCCCTTCTCCCCTTCTGTTACTTACAAATGATGACCTGAGCTCATCCTCAAAGCTATCAAACCATTGTCAACAATCAAACAAGTGTGTGTGGCTGTTTGCTGTACAGGCTGCAGGGTCTCATCAGTCTCCTTATCTTTCTAGCCATTTGGCCGCAACCATTTATCTCTACTCCATGAGACTATTTTTAAGTTTGCATGACAAAGAAAAACAATACAAGTGTGATCTTTAAAAACCCCTTTAAGATATAAATGAAAAATGCAAACTTATAGTTCATGTACTCTATATACAGACTACTTTGGGAAACTGCAGCATACCTAAAAGCTTTACATTAAAAAAAAAAATCTTTGGAGCCTCAGCAATTAAACAGGAAAGTGAACAAATAAAGGATGCCTGAGCCACTGCCAAATCCATTTTTCTTGGTATCTATTGAACTCAAAAGCCAAAACAATATTCTGAAGAGCAGCCTGTCTCACCATCCTAAAAACTAGTTGTATACATGCGCTGAAAAAAAATCACAGGTCATCCAGCAAATGGAGGCACATGCAGAAACGTCTCTTTGGTGGTAAAGGTGAAAATGTTTGCCTTTTTCCCTGCTTTGCATTTCTTAGCTGCAGCGTAAGAAAAGCACTAAAAATTTTTAGATCAGAAAGTCATTAAACTTGAATACATATCCATAGCTATGTTTTTAATTCTGGTCTCCCTTCTGGAGTGGACTAGATGATCTCTAGAGGTCCCTTCCAACTCTGAAAAATTCCATGATTCCGTGATTCTGTATACAAGCAGTGTAGGCTCGTCACACAATTTTTTCATAGAATCAACAATCAAATAGATATTTAGATTCTTAGAAATTTTAAGTGCTTATTTAGTGACATTTGCAAAGCATGCTGAGGTTTGAGATCACTGATTTTAATCTAAAACATAAATCTAGGGTTCCTCCCTGCTTCATTTTACTCACATTCTAGTTAGTTCCTTGAAAAAACTGGGGAGACAGCTTAGCCCCCACCTCAGGTTCTCCTGTTTGAGCAGTGTACAGATGCTTGCATATACAAAAACTGGAGATTTAATTACTTGACAAAATACTGAGGTCTTGGGTCAGCAAACTGTACAAAGAGGTAATTATACAACAGACCACTAACCTCTCTATTTCAGTACTTTTACAGTAGTTTTCTAAATGCCTTAAGCACTGGACTAAGTCTACATCATACACAGCAGTGCCACAGCTGGAAAACAGGAAGCTGAAAGCTAGCATGTTACTGGTAAAATAACAAAACAAGCCTTAAGTTTAAAGGCTCAAGTTTTTTAAAGGAATGACACTCCACTGGGGAATTCAAGTATTTCTTCAGCTGCAAAAGACGTTGCCACCCACACGATGCATCCAGGAAACACCTTGTTGTTCCGGACAGCACACTACTACTCAATCTAACCGGCGATGTTAAAGCAGTTTCTAAGTGATCATTGTACATGGGAAATCACTTGGAGTCAGCTTCGTTAACATACAATCTCATGGACAAACAACGATACCTCTTAACGTGCGTTCTGCTTCAATCACTGCATCCAAAGGTGGTGGTTCTATTGCTTTGGCCAAAAACTGGCCAATTCCTCCCAGCCGCAGTAATTTGATACTCAAAGCAATTTCATGAAGTGGTGTCCGAAACATTTCAGGTGTCATGTGAGTTTGAAGTCTGGAATGAGAAGAGAACAAAAAAGCCCATGGTTTTCTGAACACAGATAGAGCTCTTAAGTCTTTAGCACAGTGTGGTTAGTGATCCTTTACCTTGCTGGTTGGCAAATGAACTAGGAGTTCACTGCACTGAGCAACACAGCTAGACAAGGTTTCAAAACACCTTGAACAGATACTCAGATTCAGCTGGCACCAGATTTAGATGGTAACTCTGAATAGATTCTCTGCACAAGTCCACAAACACTCTTTCCTTCTTAGGCACCATGGAGCCAGTATATTTTGGTTTTATATTCTTTGAAGGAAGGTAACCTTAAAGTCATGAAGTCCCATGTTCACTTCAGTAGCCTAAAGTCAGTCCACTGTCAAAAAAAATCTTAATTAAAATCACTCCACTGTACCAGATGGCAGATCTAAATAAATTTGAGCAAATTAAGCAAAGTTTTTGATCAACTGATGCTTTCAGAGGTTACAAAAAACTAAACATCAAACACAGCTCTGCTCTAAATGCTATGTGAGAAAGAGGCACTGAAACTTTCATGAGAGAGATCAAACACTGAGCGTAACAGCTGGTTAGACTTCTGCAACCAGGAAAAAGATTTCTGTGGCTCTGGTAACTGAGAAACAGCTTGGCACACAGCAGAGGTCAAAAGTTTCAGCAGCAGGCAAGGTGCTAGAGCAGCAGTACAGCAGCATGAAGGGGTTTCCTGGCGACAGAAGGGGGATGGAGGGAAAAGTTAACATCTGTCTTTTTACCACTTTCATGACAAAATTGCTTGTTACGTGAAGATGCCAGCTTTGAAGGCAGACTAGAGCCTTACCCTCATTACAAAGCTCTTTTCTGCCTGGACTCAATTCCAAAGCAGTATCATTTTTCTCCTGTGAGGTTCTGTAGGTTGCAGTGAAGTTCTTAACAATAAAATCACAAACTATTTGTCCACCGCCCAGTATGGGTAAAAGCATGTAATTTTTTTTTTTTTTTTTAAGCAAAAGAACTGAGACATACAAGAATTCCAGCACGAACTGACTATATGCATCTTCTCTCTGTGCTTCCTGAATTTATTGCCCCAGTTTGATCAAAAGTAGTATACAACAGTTCTCGCAGAAGTCTCTGAGGTTATTTTATTTCTAAAGAGCACAGCCTCACCTTTCAAAGCGAGCTCTGCTGCACAAATGGAAACAGAATCCAGCACGCACACGTCCCGCTCTTCCTTTCCGCTGCTCCAAATTAGTTTTTGATGCCCAGACTGTGGCATAGTTTGTCATGTTATTATGAGCAGTGAACAGCTTCACTTTTTGTCTGTTACAGAAAAAAAACAGCCTTAAGATCAGATGTTCTTCATCTTAAGTCCTGCCAAATCAGGTCTTATTTTATTCCTTGCAACCACACTGTTTTTAAGAAGGAAACCACCCCTGTTTGACTAGCTAAGCTTTGGATAGTTAGCCATTTATCTGGAAGGTAAGATGTCATACTCTTTATAAAGCGGTGCCCCAAGCTATACACAGAATGAAGTTTTCACAACTGTCTCAAAAGCTTAAAATTCTCATGCAATTAATGAGATCCCTGTGTGCTCCGAGAGCACACGTAGCAAGACAGGATCTCTAACAGACTACAAAAATTTTCCTCTTTTCCCTCAGTTAGACACTGAGTGTTTGTAAGACTCCTTTGGCAGACAACGTATTTCAAATACGCATGGAGACCCAGTGACACCTCACATGAATAGTGCCAGCGTGTACGCAGCTGACCAAAACCAGCCCACTGAAATGCCAGTGTGGTTTGTAACTGTGTTGAATGGCTTAAGACAATGCAAATTTGTCTTGAGCGAGTTAGAGTCCTCAAATTCAGCTCTGTGACTATGGGAACACAAGGCAGTTCTGTGTGTTCAGAAAACCTCTTTTGCATTCCAAAGAACAGGATTTAAAAAACAAAAAGCTACTTCATGAACTCACTTGCAGGAGTCTATAACATAGACCACATCATTGATGGTAATGCTAGTCTCTGCAATGCTGGTAGATAAAATAACCTATAAAAACAGGAAATGCATATTGAAATATATTTGGTCTGAAAAGAATAGGGATGGACTGCAAGATAAACTACATTAACTACTGCAAGATAAACTACATAACTTCTATTAAAAAAAGTCAGCAGTACATTCCAGAAAAGCACAACAGAACAAAGCGTGTTACGCTCCCCAAAGAGGAGGCACTCATACTTTTGTTACTCCGGGAGGCACAGGATCAAACACTCGACGTTGTTCCTCCAGAGGAATTTGGGAATGCAGTGGTAGAATTCTATACTGGCGGCCTCCTACAACATGAACACAGGGTGGTCAGTAACTATTACTGGGTAAATCTCATTTTTTCTTTGCACAACATAATCATTTCTACCCTTTCATTCTCACAACAAAACAATCCTGCTCCCACTCAGCTAACTCATCTTTACACATTCAGTAGTTTCCTTTGGAAAAGGAGATGAAACGCAATAGAACAGTTGCTTGTACCAAAGCGTGGATTCATTTCTAGATGCTTCTGCATTGTATATATCAAGTTCCAGCCAGGCAAGAAAACAAGTACAGCTCCCGGGACATTTAGGGTCTTGATATAAATCAGCAGGGCCTCAATGAGTTCAAAAGAAGTTTCCTTCTCATTCAGCTGAGCCATGGCGTGCTTTGTTTCTGGGCCATATTCATCACTGCAAATAAGGTTGCAATTGGCCTACAAAAGAAAAAAAAAAACAAACACAAAAGAAATCATATAAATTAACTTACTCGACCTTACCAGACTGGAGACTGGCTGGCCAGGCAAATAGGAAAACGAGATGTGTGGATAAGGAAAACCATCTCAGGCACAGCTCACAGAATGACTCACAATTAGCAGTTCAAGTCCAGGTTCCCCATCTTTCTAATACAAGAATGGAATTGTAATTCCATTGCATTGAGTTATAACTCAACAAAAATTTCCAGCAGGAAGTTATC
Organism: Rynchops niger; assembly: GCA_013400035.1. Lineage (NCBI taxonomy): Eukaryota > Metazoa > Chordata > Aves > Charadriiformes > Laridae > Rynchops > Rynchops niger. Next base: position 95,872 of record VXBH01008625.1, on the reverse strand, counting down.
GAACTAATTTAACTTCCATTCAGATGCATAAGGATAACGTCATACTAAGCAGAAGAAAACGCTTCTCTCAAGAAAAGTAATTTTTTAAAATTTCAAATAGCTGACCTAAACAGTAGTTTCAGACCGACAAATTAAAAGCTTTATCATGAAAGTGATAGTTCCTTGACAATGCATGTAAGCACTAACAATAGCAATTGCAAGAGAAAGAAGGGAGAGAATCTAAATTTTCACCCTGAAAAGGTATCACCAAGCTCATATTTCTGTATCCATTTCTCCTGCCAAGGTCACCAATGTTTTCACTGTTAAAAGCATTTCTTTCAGTTCTATCTTTAAAAGAGAAGTAGGCTGACAAACCGTGAGAATTTTAGCTTCCACAAAAAAGTAAAATCTTCAGTTTACAAGGGCAATGAGAAAATTCAATTCTATTTCTGAAGTTTACAGCAATCTCAGATGTTAAAAATACAAAAACTGCTAAAAACATTTAAATTCAACAATGCCAAATGAATTACGCTTGAGCTAGAGTCTTAACTGGCACTTTTTAATTTTTCATATTAAAAAAGTCAAACATACATCATCATCTTCACCACCTTCCTCATCCTTCTCTTTCTTCTTCTTTTCCTTTGGTGGAGGAACGAACTGAGTCATTTGAATGCAATCTTCCAGGAAATAATCTGCACGCAGAAGCAAGCATTGGTTATCAAGAGTGACCGCTAGAAGCCTGTGTCAGTGAACACAACTCTATTTATCATCTCTCAAGATTCTTCTGATATAATCACGTTATTTCAGAGTACAAAGCCAAGATTGGAGAAAACTCCTTGGCTGTCAGCTACGGTATGAGAATTATTCCCACAATTCCAATGATTCTTCCTCTATTCAATATACTTCTACATAGTTTTGTACTGTTTTCTTTTTTTTTTTTTTTTAAATACTGGCTGATTTAAAGCTATTTCCATTATTCCTAATATCACAGCCAAGTGATCTGAAACACCACAGTTTGATTATTACTATTTCATTCTTCAATGGAAACTACCCCAAGTGGTGGTGCTTTAGGATGGAGGGGGCGTTTGTGCTGTGAGGTTTTTTTGTTAAGGGGTGGTGTGGTGGCAGTAGTATTGTTTGTGATTTTAAACCAAACGGTGCTATGAAGTGATTCAGTGGTTTTGCCGTCTTTGCCCAGGGTAAACCACATCAGTAAGACATGACAATCCAAAAGCATTGTGTATCTTGCAGTACCCATAATTTTAAAGCGTATGACTGATAAAATAAAAACTAAAGCAGTTCCTGAAAGTCCAATCAGTGATTTACCTTGGACAGGGTAGGTTCTCCCAAAGACCTCAACGATAGGACAGTTGAAGAAGTATTCGCAAAACATACTAGTATCGATAGTGGCAGACATGAGGATAACCCTGATTTCAGGATATGCCTGAACTACATCTCTCAGCACCACCAAGAGAAAGTCAGTCTGCATACAAAGAGAATAAAAGCATCGTTAATTTCCTACCCATAAGAAGCAACATCTTCCCAAGAGACCAGAAAGAATTACACAGACATACGCATTCATTGAGCAGGAGCTTTGCTGGGCAAGAGAAGTACTAAAGAAAAGCATTCAAAAATAGTTTGCTTCCTTCCTAACAATACATTACAACCTAAAGTCTTTTAAATTTGGTTTACATATAAAGTAGCCATAGTTCATAAAACTAAATAGGAATGACTCAGTGTAATTGTATGCACAGTTTTATAGTTCTGTTTAAACATGGTATTTATTTAGTTTGGCCATGCAGTCAGGCAGGCCCTTAGCTCAACAGATAAAATTCCAATCTCGTTCAAAATTTGATAACTTATATTTTACAACATTAATACAAACTTAATAGATGAAGAAAGCAGAAAAATCTGCATTGCAATTCCATGGAAATGAGTCTCCAGATTCCATCAAACAAGCTGAAAGCGCATGTCAGAATGTAGCAATCTCTCTCACTCTTGGTGTGGCAAAGCTAAAAACTATACGGAAGAACCAAAAGCACAGATAACATTTCCCATTTCTTAAGTTACATACAATTCCTCCCCCAATTCTATTTTTAAACCTGTTGCATTTTTCTTTGTGTCCAAATTGAAATGTGTCACTATCAAAACGGCAGCTTCTGTAAATACCACTGCTGTTTGTTATGGTAATACAACATTGTTAGTAGAAAAAGCACGCCAAAATGAAAGTGACATTCAACGTGCTCCCACATTCGGACAAGAAGTGCTTGTACCACGGCGTTCCATTTTCCAGAGAGGACCAGGACATAGAAGGAGATCCCAACAGGCCAAAGAGATAGGGCAGCAAGTAAGCACAAGTCCTTGCTCTTTTAATACATAAGCACTCCTTAAGAGAAGAATTTCTAAAAATCTTATCAAAGATGGAAGACTCACATATAAGGCAATTAGTGAAATGCAGTTTCCTTTCACATGTTTCTATTACACAAGAACACATGCAAAAGTTAAAGAGAACAGAAGCACAGAGAGAAACAGGATCGTAATCAGCGGCTAACTCACGTTAATGTCTCTCTCATGGATCTCATCAACGATAACATGGCTAATGCCACGGATCCCAGCCTCCACCTTTCTCAGAAGAACACCTTAAACGGACACACTAGTTAAACATTCATGTAGGTAACAGCCCGGTCTTCCCCGCACCCTGTCTCTTTTCATCAAGAACAGTTGCACTGATTTAAAAATCAGCAAGTGTGAAGGCTGCCCAGCACCTTTTACAGCCCCATCTCTAATTGCCAGGCTTTCATTTGTACAAGTGATAGGGAGGGGATAAAGTATTACTACTAGAAAGACTCTTTCTTCTTTCCCACCAAATCCCTCTTCCCCTTCTGTCTTTTAAGGACGATCAATATATGGCAATTTTATCTCTTCAGGAGTTTATTTCTGGATGGTATTAGATCTGTATTATCATACTTATGAATAACAATCGTAATATTTCTCTGCACAACAGTGCGTCAGCAAACTTATTCTATCAAAAAAAATTGTTAATCTTTTAAACAGATTTTCTAAACATTTTAATGTAACCATGTTTCTGCTTTTGCCACTGAGAGAATTCAGACCCATAATTAATAAGCTCCAAACATAAACAAAACAATACAGACCTACAGTGCAGAACATGACACTGGCGTGCGGCCGAGGAAGCACAGATTCAAATCGCACGCTGTATCCACAGCTTTGCCCAGGTTGTTCTCCTCTCTCATACGACACACGCTCTGCTACAGAAACGGCACTAATCCTCCGAGGCTGAGGGATGAAAAAGTTTTCTCTAGCTTAATCATTAAGGTTTTTTTCAGTTTATCAGAATACCACTAAAAACAAGAAAGTAAATTATAAGAGCTACAGGTGTCTTAAGATTTCTTTACAGAGTAGTCATTAAACAGTAATATCTATAACAGCAGGCTTTTTTCTTCTGAGATGGTTAATTCTGCGCATAAAATTACAAAGGAGGGATATAAGGATAGACAGGAACTACCAGCTGGCATTTGCCAAACCATTTCCCCTCAGTCTGCTAAAAAGTTTTCACCTGGACAAGGTATAAGCCAGATTCCCCCAGCTGTAGAAACAGGAAAGAATAACACTCCAAATGAAAATATATACAAGATGCTGAGGCTTCTCCTACGTGTAGTACTGAGGAGATACTTTTATGCATGATGTCCCGTAACGATAATGCAATTTCTCAGCATACCCTAATAGGTGATTTGTAGTATCCGATGACAAAACCTAGGCAGCTGCATTTGTAACACGTTCCTGACCTGTGTCACGACTATGTTGCACTCTGCAGCTCTGTCGGTTTTGATGTATTCATCCAGGATATATTGTGGAACTTGGGTGGTTTTGCCACAACCAGTGGCACCACGAATTACAACAACAGAATTGTGATGGACTGCATCCAGAATTTCACTTTCAAAATTCTTCACAGGTAAGGCCTCTCTCTCTTGTTGGATCTGGAAAAAAAAAGAATCCAGCACACTTCCAAAAATCAACCTAATCTGCACCACATGCATACTTTGCCTCACTGTTGTACACAGGCTTTGCTTACGCAAAGGAAAAACTGTGTAAGAACAAATCATACTTCGTATTTTTTTCCTTTACACAGTGCAACACATCCCCACATCCACCCCAGTGTAACATCCAGCACTTCTGCACACTCGGTGCACATTGCTACTGAAATCCAGCCTTACACACTTTGTATAAAATATGCTTAACCTCTTTTGGAAAATAAGGACTAGCACAAGCACGCCATGTTACAGGAAGCACACTTACCCTTTGCAATTCTTCGTCCTGCTCCAAACGGTACATGAAATCACTTTTCAAATCCATGCTTATTTGCTCTGGAGTGAGCTGGAAACACAAGACCATCATTTGGAGGCTTTTTGACCCCTCTGCTTATCTATATCATAACGTCAATATAAAATCACTCACACCAACATAGTGATTACAAATATCAGCAAAGGATCATTTCCTACGTAAGCCCCTGAAATCAGTTATGCCTATGAGCTATTTTATTTCATTCTTTCCAGTGAGTTATTAATTATAACTAATAATGGCCATCCTCAAAGAAGTTCTGAGAAAGATCCAAAATACTGAAAAAGAATGATTTTTTAAATTTAAATACTGAACTGCTTGAGAAACACACTCTCGTCAGCAGTAAGCCAATCAGATACTTAGATGATCATTCAGACAGAGTTTTTAAATGTATGGAATGAGATAATGTAAGCACATAACCACCCACAGAACAGTAGCTGAAAAGTGAGCAGAGAGGGAAATTTATCAGGCAACTCTTGTATTACAACTACGAAAGAATTTCAAAAAAATTCAAATTTTTTACCAAAGGGCTAATAGGTTTTGTTGAGAATAAGTTAGCCGCACCATGACTAGTACATAGAAGTCACATTGAAATTTAAAGCCAGCTCAATTTGCAACGTCCGTAAACATACTGAATATGTGTTTTAAGTAGCAACACTCAAATTTGCATCAGTTCCATATTTTCTACATTAATTATAATGACCAATGTTAAATTAATGCCATTTATGGAAAAAATTGCAGTCAAAAAAAGTATTATATTATTATTCTGGTCATAAGTACTCTGGTTCTGTTGTAGGAAACCAAAGTTCCTGCTACGAGAGTCTTTTCTGACCAGGTTATACCAGTGCCCAAATTATGCCTCTGAACTTGGCAACCTGGTATTTCTTCCCCTTCTTCCTCATTTTATCATGCCACATTGCTGCTCTTCATTTTTTCTGTGTTGAATGGAACTANAAAAAAAAAAAAAGGCAAACAGGCTGATCGTGTAGTGACACCAGCTTGGAGCAGTTTCTCCTCCCAGAAAAGAAAGTCCTAGCATGGAAATATGGGAAAGAGAGGCTAGCGAATTATAAATGACATGCCCATACGCTTACCTTGTAATTTCAATTAGAACTTTGTATGGGCTGAGCTATAGCAAGCAAAAAGTGAAACAAAGCAAAGAATTGGGACATCCAAGATACTGCTGCTCAAGAACCTAATAAAACATTAAGTAAATACAAAGAACTCCTACCAATGAAAAGACTCCCTTCCTCCAGGTCAAAAAGGGAAGAAATTTTATCAGTGGACTGTTTCCTCCTTTGGAATAGCTCATACTTTAAATCCTGGAGGAAAAAAGCATTTAAAAGTTCCGGAAGCATGGGGAAAACAAACAACAAATCAATTTTTTAAGCTATCTTACATTTGCCAGAGGACCCTCATCAATATTGCAGCTGGTCCAAGGGTTCCAGTTGGAATGAGGTGGTGACCACGGAACAACTCCTATATGACTTTGTCTCTGTGATGGTTCGAAGTGGGCCAACTTTCCAACATTAATCACAACTGGATTACTGGGATCCTCAGGCTGTAAATCAAAAGCAAAGCAAGCAAAGGAAGATGAATGTATTAAACAGGCAGGCCTGATGTTAAATACTGGAGTATCTGAACCACACACTCACCAAAGGCACAATCTCCAGAGACAGTTCCTGTACAATGTTTTGCAGCCGATTCTCTAAGTCAGAAGACAGTGACACCTCAAAGGGCTCCACCTATTAAATGTTTAAAAACTACATGTTGATATACACAAAAAGACAGACAACGGAAGCCAGAAAGGAGGCTACCAGAGAGCAGACTGAACCATCAAATAGTTTCCAGTGAAACAAAGTCAAAGAGTACCATCAGTTCAAAATTCACATTCTTGAAACATTTTGCCAACTTTTCATCCAACAAGAATCTGAAGAATACTTTTAAATATCTGAGTTTAATTTCAGAGGGAAACATTCCCAAACTTGTAACTGAATACCAAAAAAATGCTTACGTGCCAGAGAATGGAACCAAATAGCCAAGAATCATATGTAGCATAAACGGAAGTCTTTAAGCATCTAGAAAATTTATACTGCAAAAAGCATTTATTACAAACCCTATTTCATTTAACACACTGTAAAACTAGTTTACTTGTCCATTCACATACACATGAAGACATATTTCTGATCCAAATCACTGGCACGACCAGAAACAATTGCTGGTCTACAGAATCAAAATTATTATTAACTTGGAAGCTGTTAAATACTTAGAGCAAACTTTAACTCACTCATCTTTTAAGAGAATACTTGTGTTATTAAAATGCAAGCAACAACTTCCGACTCCTCTACCAAACTCACCGATTCTCCTTTTTTCTTTGTCTGTCCAGAATAAGGTTCTATGACACCAAGATGGTAGAGCTGCCTAACCAAGGAAAGGGCACAGGACTGTGCTGCCAGCTTTTTGTTTGATCCATGCTCACGACCGAAAATCCCTGCAGCAGCACACAAAGTTCAGAGCTGTAGTAGTTAACGAGTCAAACAGCTTCCACAGAAGATACTACTCTGAAGCGGGCTTTGTGTTCACACAGGCAAGGTTTCATGGGAAGAGTCTCAAATCTTATAAATTCAGAGTTTCAACATAAAATCCAACCAGACCCTTTCATCAGCTGACTCATACTAACTGTGTAATGTTACTTACTGACTTTGGGGGAACTCCCGTTAAACTTTTTCTGCATTCAATGTCTAAGAAAGTATGATTATCGTATACCACCCAGCAACATCGTACAGATTTCACAACAAGCTCTACCTATGTAAACAGGTATGGTATGGGCAGCATGCCCACTGCCTGGGAACACGTTAGACACCTGCATTTCTCAGATACATGAAGAACAAGTCATTAAGACAAACAAAACCTACCATATCTCACAAGCATTTATTTGTGCTGAGAAGAAAGAGTAGCGTATGCGTGTAATGGACAAGCAGTAGAACACAACGAGAACAAAGCACATAAAAAAAATATTTCACATCAGGAAACAACCATGGAAGTGCTCCAACACATAACTACAAAAGTTTGTACCCACAAGTATGGCCTATTCCTCTGTACCAACACTCATCTCTTGCTAAGGTAAAAAAATAAATAGAAGCACTTACTTCTGCCCAGCTGCTTCACGTAAATGTTCATTTCTGCAATAAAGCTCCTGTAAGACAAAGAAAGAACACAACGGTACAATTATCAATAGTGGACGCTGACACTGCAAAAATAGCCACCCTTTCCAATTTTTCTAGGCAAAGACCTCTGTGTCCTCATTCAGAGACTCTCAACTTATCAATGGTGAAGGTAAAACATTACTGCTTTTAGTCCCCTTAACCCCAAGGTAGTAGCTAACAGACAGGCCATCAATAGAACAAGCAGATCTGCTAAGAGTGCTGCAAATGCCACCGTTCAGCATTGAAATTTAAAGCCACACTATTAGGAAATACGCTATTAGCTAGCTAAGGCAACAATTATAAAGGAAACAGCATGTTAATTTAACATTAACATACAAACCCCACTGTACCATCAACTGTACCCCACATTATACTCACGTAACCCACTAGTAGCCTGAGTTTATTAACACAGACGCAACACTTAATACAGCTACCCTGGGTTTTGCCATACATTTGGCTGGCTCAGATCACAGAGGAAACTAAACCAGGTCATTTTGTCAAAGACCACTGAACATATCTGCACAGGACACAACAGAATACTTGAATCTTCATGAAGCCCTTATTGCCATACTCTGGGAACAGCATACAGTCAAAAGTAACTGCGCAGCAAATGTTAATAGTCTGTCCAGTAGGCACGTAACCAATTCATTTAAAGGTCATCTGGTATATTAATTTAGGCTTAAAAAAAAAATAAGACCTATGTTGACAGAGGATGATGGAAGCCAAGATCCGTGTTTTTAAGAATCACAAACCTAAGCATGTACTTGCACAGATTAAAAATAAAAGCCAAATTCTTATAAGACAGGATTTAAACTGGCAAATGTGATTCAAGATGAATGACTGGGCTTTATCAGACTGAGAAAGTCTTTGAAAATTATGCCTTGGTACTTCCACAGCTGCAGGCAGAGCCTTGCATCTGTGTCCTTGATTTCTTGCTGTAAACAAACAAGCAAAAAAAGGTTAAGTGAGGGGTTTAAATTTCAAGTTAGAACTTTTCCCTGTACTACCAGTGAACTGACCTTCTCGCACAGTGGCTTCATGGGTCAAAGGCCACTGGCTTTCAGGGACACAACAGCCAACTAAGGCACCGATGACAGTATGTTTCTCAGCCAGGCCTACAGTCAGCATTCAATCTCATTATCCTCCACCTAAGGGGAGAACAGCAACACCAGAAATCAGTTTGCAGCAGAATCCCATGCGATTGTTTAGCACAGCCTCAGCAGCCCACTCAGATCTTTGGAGTCGCTCGCTGCTACCGTCTTCAGCAGGAAAGGGCAAAGGCATCCCACACTACCGATGGAACCCCAGATGAGAAAAGCCACATCTCATCCCTTAGTATTGAGTTCATACTTTGTGGATTAGGAGAGCCATGTTTATATTTACAATTTATACCCTCCTGTTGTAATTTAAACAAAGTTTCCAAATGCAAATTTTCCAGCTAAGTTCTTATACCATGTGACTCTGATTAATTGACAACAAAAATACATTTCTCCTTTAAAAACCTCTGAGAGCAAGGCTGACGTTTCTGTTATAAAGACCATTACTTTTTTTAAAAAAAAATATCAGACTGGCAAGATACACAGCAACAGGCATTTCTTAAAAAAAAACCAAAACCAAACCAACAAAACCCCACAAACAACAAAAACCAACTATATTACTGTCCTCAAAACTCCCAAAACATCTTAAATTATTTCTCTCCTGTTACACATACCAAAAGGATTAAAACCAATAGTTTGCCCCCTCCCAGCGCCTATCCGATGCACTGCAGCAGATTGTTAGTTCCCCCTTCTGCTATTCCATCCAGGGCAATTCACACAAGCTTTCCTGGATGTAGTAAATATAAAACTCTGAAATGCTCTCTGGAAGAACACTAAATAGGCTGAGAAACATACTGTCATCTGTAGCCACATCATTCTGCTCAAGATTATATGCCTTTAAATACATGGGGCTCAATGCTTTTTCCTGCAGAAGGCGTAACAAAATAATCTGGAAGTTACGGAATAAACGAAGTGCTCAAGAACTACATCTGCAACAAGCATATTTAAAAGTCCTAGTACTGTACAAACTTTTTTTTTTTTCTGTTACTCATTTAAGGGAAAGAAATGTCCTTGCTTGAAAACATGAATGTGACTTGAAGATAGGTTTTAAATGAGAATTTAGAACTTTCTGATACCAACATACATATTTTAGATGTTCTAAATGTTTGTAAGACTTAACAACAAAAGAATACCAGAAGTCCTGCAAGCGAGACTCTCATGGAAGACTGTAATAAGAAAATTAACTTGTCTTTCTAAAAAAAAAATAAAATAACTCTCAAACAAATTTATATACGCAAAAAAACCCCAAAACCCAACAACAAAAATCCAGCATCAGCAGCCTGTTGTTTTCTGACCACAAAACATAATTTTATTTCACAAGAAATAACAGAATGTCTTGAAGTTTTGATGATTTGTAAAGACTATTCCAAACATGAGCAAAAAATCAAACCCATCAATTCTTTATGCACAACCTGTTATGCGTTACTTTCATTTGGGAGAGGCACATGTAAATTTTCTGATGGAATGAGCAGAAAGTCAAAAAAGACTAATACCCAGCTGATTTCAACTGAAATTTAAGACCCTCAAAACTCCTTCGGGAAGATTCTGCCAAACTAATTTTTCCAGTAGAAGACTCCACTGCCAAAAAAAGTTAATTATAACAAAGGTATAAATAAAATGTCCTTAAAGAACATTTCTAGGTAAGCAAATGTAAGCGTTAAGATTTACTCAAAATGTACAAAGGCAACTACAGCCATACAAACAATTACCACAAGGAACTGAGCGCTTTTTCCACTCAAACTGACACCGCAACAGTTAGCTAGAGCACAGAAGTAATTTTAAAAGCTGCACATCCATGAAAAACGTTAGACAGAAATTTCATTAGAGTCACTCCGATCTCGGCACTAAGGCTCACCACCCCCATTTCAAGATTTAGGGATGTTGTTGGTCGTGGCAAAGAACACTGCTTTCTCAAACAGCACCATGGAGCACTGCAAGTTAAGTGCGATTAGCCACTGTCACTTAATATTTGTAACCCTTCACACACAGAAAGTGACTAGAACTACCAAACCTGTTGTGATCAGGCCCCATTTCAGTGTATTTATATTCTTCCTGAATCTTCTCCTTTTGGAAAAACTGGTTCAGGCGCGCCTTGGCATTTTCCAAGGTCCAATTCCCGTGAAGATCGGCATTTAAGTCCACTTCTGACTCCGAGGTCTAATATTAGGGAAAAAAGTATCATTTATTGGTTTCTAATAGATTTCAGTTTTAAACATTCTTACCACAAGACTTTTAAATAACTTGTCTAGATGCTATAATATAATTAATATATTACAAAAATGCTAAAACGTCCTCAGTATTTCCTTTTTTTTCCACAACAAAACGTCTATACAAACAATTGGATATTCACAGTATCCAGAGTCATTTACTTTGTTCTTAGTTTAAAGAAGTTACCTTTGTTAAAAGTCAGCAAGTAAATCTACAACTTATGGTAAAACCAACAGCAAAATATCAACGAAAACTGCAAGCTTGATAATAAATGCTAATAACAAATGAAAGGGAGTGAAAGATATACCTATTTAAGACTGAACGTAAAGGAGAGTTACGTAGAATGACTTACTGCCTGCACTTCTTGCTCCTCTCTCTTTGAATAGTAATCTTTCAAATTTGCGCCCCGATCCCACTCAGCTCCACGATTGCCACAGTTTCCAGGTGCTGCACCTGGGCCATTGCCTACCACATAGAAAAAAATAAAACAAACAGAAACAAAATAACTCTCCCAAAACCTGTTCTTAGCAATGGAGAGGTACTGCCTGGCAATCTCAGTGGCACAGGGCCAGACCCTCAATCTCATGCAGTCATTCACACCCCTGTCTCAAAGCTACAGTGACTTCTACCTGCATTCTGTCTGCAGAATTATGCTGTTTGGGAGAGAAAACCACCCAAATTTGTATGTCTATATTACATCCACATACATGTAAATTAGTGTTTTCACAGTCTTACCTATTTCAGCCTCTAGAATCAAATGCGGAGGAAGAGGGCCACCCAAAGTAGAACTGGAACTAGTAACATCTCTAGCTGTGTCATGGCCATCAGGGGTATCACCACCTGCTGGCTAGGAGAGAGAATGAAGGGAAATATCAGCACATTCGTACGGAATACATCTTTTTACTATTTAGCTAGAAAACTGTTCAGGAAGTTTAAAGAGATCATGCATCATTAAGCAATAGTTACCCTCAACAGTAACCCCCGATAGTAACACCCTTTTAAAAACTGCAAGGAATACAACTGCTGAATATTTGGCTTTTTGTGGGTATTCTATAGAAAGATTTCCAAGCAACAAGTAGCCCTGACTTACTCAAGTTCAGCAATCACAAAATCAACTGTTTCAGCACCCACCTGTAAAATAACAGGTACCGGTCCCTATCAAGGGAACTCAAATATATTTTGTGAACACACACAAAAAAAAAAATGCTGTAAGAAAACATTAATACCTTTAGGGAATAACAGAATTATGGTTAATCATTACAATTTGAATTCTTCCCATTTTGAGATGTGTAGGTTTAGCTAACTGATCACACCAGCTCTGCTTTATTCAAGACACAGAACACGCTACCCCCATTTAGGACCCAGGCATACAGCACGCTGCATTGCAATGAAACCAACCAGTACGTCAGAAACGCTACGGGTCCTGTTACCCTAGGGCTTCACCTCGGCTAGTGACGCAGGGACACTGCTTCCACTGCTCAAACTATGTATTTTATACAGATATATCCTTAATCAGGCACTAGAAAAGGACTCTTCCAACATGTAACTTGTAGCTTCATGCTATGTTTACCGTTCTCTAAAATTGCTGTAAAGAGTTACCCAGCTCCTCAGCTTTTATGCGACAGTCACTGCTGATACTCGCATGGCTCACAAAACATCATAAAAAGCAGCGATCCTGTTACACACATGAGGAGCTAAGACATAAAGCATTTATCATTTTAAAAAATGCCAAGTTCTCAATGTCTGGTTTGAGACGTCTGTGATTTTTTTTTTTGTTATCGTACTTTTTAAAGAACACAGTATTATGTATCATAACATGCATTTAAAACAATTCCCAGTGTCAGGTGTGAGTATTCAGCACTTTTAAAGGCAGGCTGCACCTTACAGGGACTATGAATTCTCCCCAGCCTCATCATTTATGCAGACCAAGATGCCGCTGTTTTTACCAGATCACCCTACAACATTCATTGCACGGATTCCAGCTGTCCAGCACTGCAAGCTGAAGTCCTGCACATTCAGTCTTCTTCACTCCACATGGAAGCCAAACTGAACGCCAGGGATGGAATGCAACGGGATGCACAGCACTGCAGTTAAAGATTAGCTTTTGCTAAGGAGAAAGAGCAGCTTACTCCAAAAGCAGGAATTTCCTCTCTCTTCATTTCATTCACCCGAACTAAGTAATTGACAAAGTCTCGAGCAGCATTGCTCTGCGCGTCTTTCTTGTTAGTGGAATTCCCCATGCCCACGTAGTTAAAGCCTTCCACTCGAACCTGCAAATAAATCACAGATCAGCAGCACGTAGAAGTGAACAGATCTTGAAAAGGAATAATACTGACTGAAACACCAAATTTCAGCTGCTAGTAAGTACAGGAGAAATACTATTACTATGTATTGTTACATAGCTATACATATATATATATTTCTGCAGGTTTTGAAGGTATACTTTATACCTATGAAAGTACCTAAAGAATGGACCCACAGTCCATTCTTAGAGACCACGAGTGCTTCCCAAAACTTTGTTAAAGAAAACACTACCAACACACAGCAGGAAACTCTGCCCAGGTTCGCTTTCCTCAATTCCAAACCCTCGGACAAGAAGGACAGGAGTGAGCTTGTGTGTCCTCTCCATGTTATTACAGCTAGCAAGATGCGATGTATTTCATAAACTTAGAGACAAACTTTAGAGCAGCAACTTTATATGCTGCTAGCTTGCCTGACAGACTGCTGCAAAACTTGATCACAGGAAGTTTATTCAAAATTCAGACTAACCAGACACTTCACACCTGCTTTTCTGCAACAACGACCCCTTGTCTTAAACAGGTATTATCCTTCTTTCACATTTACAGTCAGCAACTCCATTTCATTTCAGCTTCACTGGGGTAGACTTCCACTCTTCAGTCTACCAACCACGTGAAGTTTTTTACTATACCTAGTTTTCTTAAAAAAAAAAAAAAAAAAAAAAAAAAGTAGACTTGCATATAACATTCTAGGTAGTCCCAACCAGAGTTTTGTACACCACTAATTCCAGACTGCATTTGTCCTTCAGTGCTGAAAATCACACTTGTAGCTAACATGCATTTTCTTATCAAACAACACACTCCACCAGCATTTTGCTTAACGGCTTCCAAACAATGAGCCTCCATTTTCAGCAGATTATCATTCTGCCAAGACAATGGTATCACCAAACAAACAGTAACTGTACTGGATTCACAGCCATCATACCAGACTGAAAATCAGTAAAAGAGAATGGTTTGGTAACATCTATCCATTCATCTGTGAAGTTTCTACAGATGCTCATGGAGCACCAACATACACAACACAGAACAGTTTAACAGCATAACTGTACATACAACCACTTCAGCCGAGCAATGCTCAACCTCAGTTACAACACCTTGAAAACTCGTTTAATATCACTGTGCTCCTCAGTTTTGTTATCAGAAAGGAAGATGAACGGGGGGAGGAAGGGTATAATGACAAATTCAAGGCGTTTAGTGCAAACCTATGGCATCGCTAACGAGCTGCGCGTGGCCTGGCACTTCACGTCAGCTCCTTCTCGGAGCCAACGCAAACGCAAAGCTCTCTGCTGGCACATCCACGGTGTCTGGAGCCAGGAACAGAGCAAGAGCACAGCAGCACACAGACCAGCAACCAATCCAACAGGAATTTTCTGATACATTTCAACGCCAAGTCCAAGGGAGCACCAAAGCCCCTCACGACGGTGGCACGCAGCACCCCTTGCCGACAATTTTGAGTGCAAGCAGGGTCAGGTGCGCGGAGCACACGCAGACATGGCGCTCAGTAAAAACCCACTCCTTCGCACTAGGCGAGCACCGCGCGAGGCTGCCTTAACACACACAACCCACCGCGGCATTTCGCACCGCGCACAAGAAGCCTGGGCGCTGTGGCTGCGCAACGGCCGACCTCCCCCGGCATGGGCTCGCCCGAGCGCCGGGGGCCCGGCAGGCCCCCGACCCCCGGGTAGGCCCCGGACCCCCCGGCGGCGCCGTGCAGGCGGCAGGGCCCGCACCTCGCAGAGAAAGGTCTGCCGGCTCCGGCCGCCGCCGGCGCGGATCTCGTAGGCCGGCGTCAGCTTCCTCCTCCCGCACCAAGCGTACAGGTAGTTCTTCACGTCCCCCATGGCTCCGGCCGGGGAGGCGGAGGGGGGAAGCACCGCCCGGGCCGCGGCCCACCCGCTCCTCCCGGCGCCGGCCTAGCGGCGGGCAGCGCCGCCTTCCCTCCCCTCACGGCCCGGACCGCGCATGCGCCGCGACGGCGGCCGCGGAGGGACAGGGCCGGGCCGTCACCGGCGCCCGCAGCCCCATGGCGGGCACAGCCGGCCCTCCCGGCGGCTGCCCTCACCGGGCTCCAGCGGCACAAAGCGCGCCCAGATTTGACCGAGACTGGAGCAAACTGGGGCCTGTTAGGAGCATTCACCCCGTACCCACCCGCCGTTTACCCGTGCCCTGTACGGAAATGCACTCGAGAGCAGAGCACAAGTCTTGTCAGGAGCGGCAAAAGGAGTCAGGTCCTTCAACTGGGAAAAATTTGCTTTTTAAATTTTTTATTAAGAGATACCAGCTAGTCCTGGGATGTGCAGAGCTCCAGGGGAGCAAAGTTACACAAAAAGGCGGCTACATGTGCACCAACAAATCCATCCCTCGCAGGAAGGGGCTCAGGCACATTGCCAATTCCCTGAAAGAAATCAACAGCCCCTCACATGACCAGTGTGCCAAGTGACAGTGAATCCCAGAAAAGGAGTTTCCGCTTCCAGACGGACATGGAAGTGAACATCAGTCGCCATCAGGCCACACAATGCTATCCAGCTTGGCTTTGGCCTTGACGATGAACTCCTCGGAGGCATCAACAAGTGGAAGCCGCGGAGGTCCCATGGGAATGCCAGAAACAAAAGTCATTACAGCTTTAGTCTGTGCAACACCAAAACCTGGGTGGACAAAAGCAAAACCAGGTCACTTACAGATGGTTTGGCTTAAAGCAGTCTCTATACAGGCGTCCAAAAAAGCAGCAGCATAGAGTTCCTGTGTAATCCAGCATGAACCAGGCTTCAAGCACTTCTCAGAAGTGAAAACAGTGTAACTAAGAAGAGATGATCATACTTGTGAACAGGAAAGACATTACACGAAAAATACTTATTACATTTATTTATATATTTACCATTATCGTTTCCCTCCCAAAGATACCAAGCAGGCTATTTTCTTAGACATGCACTTTACAAACTACTGTGTCAGCTTTACAACCACTATGTGCGTTCCTTTCTCCTTGTCGAAATGTATTGCCGTGCAGCCCTGACAACAGAAAAGGTGGCACAAGTCCTCCCTCGGTAAACCAAGCAAAAATCAGGCCACTTCAAACTTAGCTCCGCTGCCAGGCTGAGCTACCCCAGCCAATTCTTCATCACAGCAACCTGATATTTGCAGCCTCACAGCTATTCCCCAGCCCAGACTCACATAAAGCCAAGCCCTGGAAGTCGGCACATCCTGCTGGCCTGTGAGAGTGATGTTGGGTTCCAGCTTAAACCACCATGGGGAACTTCAGGAGGCCTCTCTGTCCATAACTCAAGTCTCCTTATGTACCTCTGGAAATTCAGTGTTTGCCTCTATCTGTAAGGCTAAATAATGATGCATTTCCTCTGACTTTTAAGCTAAGAAATACAACCAAGCACTAAAGCTCAGCTACATTCATTGGGGTTTGCACACATACAGCAAAAACGCAGTGAACAGCTCTCTTCATTAAGTGACAACCATGAAATGTCCAATTGCCCTACACTACTCCAACTTGATTTATTTGCTTTTTTATATTAAAACTTCTGCTTTTTTATAAAAACCTTTCCATCTTAAAACACTTTGGCCTTGTATAGCCTTGAGCAGATTTACTCTTAAATTACAGCAAGGCAGGAGAGACAAGTATCAGAGCTTTTTTCCTACTGGAGCACCATGATTTCAGAAAAATTACTCTAGAAAAGAAGCTAGATATGGGCTGTTAGTGACAGAACCAAAAAAACCCAAAACAACCCACTGAAAGAATCAAGATAAGAAAAAGGGAAAATCACAGTCACAGCTTTAAAGCTGTGAGATTTCACAGAAGCAGGAAGGAAGTGAGAGTGGAATCTGTTGGAGGTGCTTGGTCAGTTCCCTTTGTGGGGCTCCCAGCTGCTACTAACCTGGGAAACAGCAGACACAACATTTTTTCACTGCAAAATCTTTCAGGAAGGAAGTTCTAAGGGTGCAGCAACATGAGAGTCTCTGGAGCACCAAGTCTGCATTTTTAGATATAACAAGGGAAGCAGGCAGTGTAGGACTTACCTAGTTTGACGACAAAGTTGAGAAATTCCCCAGTGAGAAACTAGAAAAGACAGACACAAGAGGACAATTTTTCACAATGAGAACAATCAGCCCCAGTAAAGCTGGAGTAGAAAGAAGGCTGCTCGTAGTGGGCACAGTGAAGATACTGTACCTGATACTTCCGTGCTAGCGCTAGGTCTGGCTTTACAAAGGCTTGCAACATCAGATTGGTTTTTCGGCCCAAATAGTTGTAAGTACTGCCAAAAAAAACCCAAACCAAAAATAGAATCAGTAAATGCAAAGGAGGAGCTTCGAACCACTGAAAAGAAACAAGTAGCCACAGGCTACTGCTGCCATTCTAAGAATGGCATTATTATGATAGACATTGCTGCGATCTATGTGTGGTTTATACTGCCAAGTATCTGAAGTATGCCAAGCCCTATGGAAGACTTTAGAGAGCAGATTTCTCTTCCCAGTTCTTTCCAAATGGAACTGCTTTTCAAAATTAAGAACCGAAAGACATAATTGGCAATATGGAAAGCCAATCACTTAATTTTCCAGTTGCTTGTTCATTTAATGGATCACCGACACAAGAACACAGGTATCACACAGTAATTCATCTAAGCAGCCTGGAACGAGGTGCAGAAGACAAATCAGAAATTAAACTCAGCAGAGCCCTTTTCCTCACAGACTTCTCATGTGAACTAACGATTTTAACCTCTCTGGGTTTTGGTTCCTTACCCATATAATGAAGATAAAAGTGATTCTCTACTTCAAAAAGCTGTCGTGAGGATAAAGAAATATGTTGAAACCCTTGGGTCAGCTTACGAACTGCAGCAGTCATCACCCAAACGAACATAATCCGAGATCCCAGGTTGTATGACTGCCCCGTCACTAGCACTGGAGCTAGCTTATCTGTCTGCTTGCTACTGTACAGCCCTACCCTGCAAAATCCTCCAGTGCAGTGACAGCAGATCATTAAGAGAAATACTGTGTAGATAGTGGAAGATATATACAACACAATACAGTGTGTGTGTTGAGGAGGAGTCCAAGCCATACTGACCTTCCAACTGCTCCGTTCGCCCCTATTGCCAGCGCACTCAACAGTTGCTAGTTCGGGGTGGGGGGAGGGAAAAAAAACAAAAAAAAAACACACACACATTTTTAATTCATGTAACAAAATAAAGAAAAAAAAGGGGTGGTGGGAAGAAGCAGCAGAACAACCTGGCACTGAATTTCCAGGGTTTCTTTTTTCCCCCCAAGGCTGAAGCAAGAGAATGCCATAGAAGAAATAATTTTTAAGTGGAGCCTCTTACCTCATCCACGCCATAAAGAAATGCAAACTGTTCTCTCTCATTCTTGTTTATACACTGTGCAAGGTCCAAGAGGTCCGTGTCGCTGAACTTCACACCCTGGAAGGTGGGGATCCACTCTTTTATTCCATCCAGCAACTCTTCAACACGAACTGTGCAGAACAGCAATCTCATATGAAGAAACACACCCCCATTCTAAGAGTTTTAACTATCTCATCCCCAAGAGGGAGACTTAGTACTTTAGAATTTGTTCACTTCTGGCTTAAGCCTAGTAAACAATATAGCTCTAAAACAAGCAATAAAGTAACTTCAGTGTGATTATTTTCCAGATTTATACAAAAGACATCCTTCCATCCTCCGGTATCAGAAAGGAAAAACCCCGGGAAAGTGAAAATTTAGGAATCAACTGGCAATAACATATTTAAGAATAAATATAAATTTATGCATCCAGAAACACCATTTAACTTGCTGTCTAGAGAAAGTAAGTGAAGATCTGTATTCTATTCCTCATTCCTCTGCTAAATAATGCGACTTCAGAAGCACTGTGGTTTCACATGTAATGTACTAGCAAACACGACTATGCAGTCAGCATACACCAACAGATGGTGGTCACTATCGTGCAAAAATAAAAATCAGGATTCAACTATAGTTATCCAAGGCAATTACCTATCCTGCTCAACACTAATTGCAAAGCCATGTCAGCATCACCTCCTCTGTCACAGTTGTTCAGTACTCATAAGCTTTGACTTTTTTTCCAATGAAGAGGAATTCAACTTATTTTCCAGTCTTGGATTTGCCTCCCATTTTTGGAAAGGATCCTTTCCACTACAGCCTGATTGTGACAGGAGCAGAGGCCACATACTACTGGTAGACTCATCACACCAGCCCCTGGGATTACACAGGTTGGTATGAGCCTGTGGGCTCAGGGAGAGCTGACTAAGCAGTACTTACTCTTCAAGCCCGTCAGAGGAGGAATGTGATAGTAATAAAATGGAACCGCAGGGGCTTCAGACGCAACCTTCTGTAAGAAAGCAATCAGCTCATCTGGAAGAAAACAAACAAGTGCCCCCATAAGAGAAGGAGACTATCTGTAGGGAAAGACAGCTGAGGTTCACAGCAGCCAGGGTCTGTGGAGAGGCCACCTACAGCTTGCATGCCATATGCAGACAATCATATAAAAACCTGCACACGCGATAAAAATTAAAGGTGACAAAACTCAGTGGAAGATCTTGGTGAAGGCAAAGATGGTATTTACTTTAAACCAAACCAATTTCATAGAATCTTCACGGTTGGAAAGGACCTTTGAGATCATCCAGTCCAACCAAACAACCTACAATCTCTGCCACTAGAGCATACCCTGAAGTGCCACATCTAGATGCTTCTTAAACACCTCTAGGGATGGTGACTCAACCACCTCCCTGGGCAGGCTCTTCCAGTGTCTGACCACTCTTTCAGTAAAGTAAGTCCTCCTAATAGCTAACCTAAACCTCCCCTGCCACAACTTCAGACCATTTCCTCTGGTCCTGTCATTATTTACTTGGGAGAAGAGCCCAACACCCACCTCTCTCCAACCTCCTTTCAGGTAGTTGTAGAGGGCAATGAGGTCTCCCCTCAGCCTCCTCTTCTCCAAGCTAAACATGCCCAGCTCCCTCAGCCTCTCCTCATACGACCTGGTCTCCAGACCCCTCACCAGCCTGGTAGCTCTCCTCTGGACACACTCCAGCACTTCTATGTCCCTCTTGTACAGCGGGGCACAGAACTTTATTTCAGTTATTTCAGTAACTCACACTCATTTGCTCACAGATATAACTCACGCATGCTCTCACACACGCAAACTACAAGACCTGTGTGCCAAAGAGGCCTCACCAGCATCGCTTGTGTGCAACACAGAGGACAAGGGATCAAGTTCACATTCACCTCCCTGGGCTACTGCTCAATTGTGATGATGAACAGATCTTTGGACAACGTTTTTGTACCATTTTAGGAATCAAAGAGCTACTATGGTTGACATTCTTCTTGAGAATCTTGTTCACTGTATCCTTCATAAATCTTAGGCAGTCTTCACATTGGGGCAGCAGGAAGAGCAGTGTGCTGAAACCTCACTGCTACTATCAGCAAAGGTCTTCTGCTGATCTTTGCGCTGTTCCTCTGCGCTTACCAGTTTCATTGCCACTGATTGTGTCCTTGGCTGTCAATACCAGCCATTCTGGCAATCCACTCTGGTTTCTTCTGGTGCTTTCACGTGAACATTTCCACTCATAATTAACTCAGACAACTTTTAGCATTTCTGTTAAACACCTCCACTTCATGTGGTTCTTTTAGGTTATGTTCACGGCATTAAAAGCAAAAAACTCAATTTAGAAGTTCTGAGGTAAGCTTAGGGGCATAGAACCAAACCTGATCACCTCACTAACAAGAGGCACACCTGTGTATCAGCAGTTTATCAACTTGGTCAGTCTCCAGCAAGGGTCAGCATGGAACCAACTGCTTCCTAGTGTGGCCCAGATCAAGCTTGAGCTCCAAACTGTCTATTCAGAAGGCAGACTAGTTAACTCCTCTTTCCATAAGCAATTCTGCTTTTTACAAGAGGCTAACAAAATACATCCCAAAAGACATCCTTCCCACTTCTTACCGGGAGAATTCTGATATCTCCCATCTTTAAAAAATGCTGCTTCTAGGTTTTGCTTTAGCATGGAACCAGACACAACAGGTGTGCAAACATCATCACCAGACTATTTTCCAAAGAAAGAAGATAGCATTAATCCTTTCTCTATGATAAAGGTTTGGAGGGCAATCTAAGAGGCCTGAGCAGGTCTGGCAATCACATCTACTCACCTTTGTTTGTGGGTTTGAAGAAGAAGGGGGCTATTACCGCAATACCACTAGCACCTATGGCTGCTGCGTGTCTTGCCTATAAAAGAGAATGGAAAGTACCTGAAGGTACCTTCACTTTACATTTGTTACACACATAGTGAAAAGGAATCATAACATACACTCACCAGCTCTTGGGACTCTGTCAGACTCAGTGCTCCCACATGAATGATCACATGATCCAATCTGCACAAAAACCAAATTCAGACAGTTTGGGGAGGTTTCAGTGCTGGTGAAAAACACCAGTGTGCCAAAACGACTCGCTTCAGACCAGGCTGCCACAGAACAAGAACTTCACTGAGCTAGATTAAACCTAGAAAGGATTTGAACCTGTGCTGACCTGACAAGCAGACACACAGGGAAAATGCTGACAGTGGCAAGCAGCTGGTGGTGGAAAAAAGAAAACACATTTGCAAATATGAATCACGTGTGATTCCTTATTGTCGTATTTGCAAGGCTGTCACGAGGGACAAATCTGAGCACTTTATCAGGAAGTTAAAATTAAAACATTCGGGATTTAAGGAGAAGCTGTGAAAAGGAAAGGATATCAAAGCAATCTTTGCTTTCTAAACCTATTTCTCTGCAGAACTATCAGAAGAGTTCAATCTCACAGCAGCACCTTTGACTGCTCGTCTGCTCCTGCCAAGGGAACCTCCCAGTTCCAGCCCGTCAGCCCCATTTCTGTGTTTCTCCTTTATATCCATACAGACTGTGAGCCTTTACACCAGTTTATTTCTGCTTACTATCCTCCCCGAAAACGCCGCCTCCTCTCCACATCCTCTGACATAGAAACTAAGAAGGCAGCAGTGGTGAGGAACTTGGTGTCAAGACTATGACAGGTACAAGAGATGGAGAAGGGAGCTGCAGTTGGATACACAGCTGCGGATCTGGCCTGAATTCCTTCTTCTGCCAGTGATTTTGCACCTTTAGGGAAGCAGTTGAACACTTTATATGTCAGCTTTACCCCACACCAAATCATTTAATATATTACAAGGTTGAGGAATGCTCACAGGGCATTAATAGGCAGGATGCTCTGCAATCAAAATCAAATCAAATTTTTACTGAGCAAAAGAAAAAAAAAAAGGCAGAGCCCTTTTTTCCCCCAAGCCCTTTTTTGTCCCCCTACCCCTCAGCGCACCAAAGAGAAGGACTCTTACAAGCTCTCCAAGCAGCAGAAATGGACACCAGCTAACTGGCAGTGACAAAAACACAGACTTCTACGATAAAGGACCCTGGGGAACAAGCCCAACAACAAAATACTCAAAAAAAAGTCATCAGCAAAATTTGGCTTTTGCCATCAGGCACGTCCATACCATAACAAGAGATCTGGAATCCCCTGTTCCCTCTCAGCTACTCACTTGTCTTTTCCTTGGCACACCCATTCTTCTGCCAACTGCTTCCTCTCCTGGGTGCTAAGGGACAGTCCTTCTCCTGTTGTGCCATTCACTGTTTCAACACAACACAACACAACACACTTGCTGAGGCCCGGCCTACATGCATTGCTTTTACTGAAGACAAGAACTGACACTTTTAATATTAAAAAGAAATATTTTTCCTTCAACTCATTTTAAGATAGCAACGGTCCATGTCAGCATCTGTACGGGGATTGCAACGTGATCATCACTAAATGCTTGTGTTGCAAACCTGGGTGTTTCAGAATGAGCCGCTTTGTGAGGGAGGAGGCAGAATCAGCTGCTGAAACTGGGAAACTGTCCCCCAGTACCTCCTCCCCAGCAGACACCACCTCCTTCTCCCAGTCAGGCTATGACAAGTGGATAAAGGGATGCCCAGTGAACCAGGCAGCATGATGGCCTGTCCTCCACCCCAAGGAAATTTGGTGTCTCTGTCGTGAGTGGAACCATGTGTGTCCTAGTGTCCTACCTAGGCTAAAGCACCCCTGGAAAACAATGAGATGTCAGTATGTTCATTCACAAACAACAGATTAAACTGGGATAGCTGAAATCACTGCCACGCTCTGATTTTCATCTTGGCACTCTTTCCACATAAATTTTGAACCAAAATTTTATCACTGACTTCAGCTTACTTAACTATGCCAGGCTATGGATGAAAGTGGTTTAGCTAATGCTGTATTCTCTATCAAGCCATCAGAGAATGGAGAGAGATGGGAGCAGTGACCACCTCGGTATCACCCAGTGCACCACAGGTCTCCTAAAGAAGCCCATTCGGCTTTGATGAGTCCATTGAATTCCCTGGACTCCTGACCTGATGTTTTTTAATCAGATGATTGGATCTTGCCCAGGCAAAAGGGGAGAATCATTCAGTTGAGTCTTCTCTGCCAAGACAGCATTATCCATTCATCTCTGGAAACGTCACTGTATGAAGGCAATGCTTATTTTATCCCGCACAGAAATGGAGTGTAGGCAAAAGCAGATGCCCTAAGTATCACTTACACTGTCTCCGCTAGTGAATATAAATGTCTAGGATGATCCCACATCCACAGTCCCTCCTAATACAGCTCTATCAGGCAAGCTATCATAGCGTTGCCATCCAAGCAAAGGGGTGTAACACAGTTTCTGTCAAAAAAACCCACTTACCAAACACATTCTTCACGTTCTGCTCGCTTACCAGATAGTCCACATATTGACGAATCACTGAAAGGTTAATTTGTCTGAAATGAAAGGAACCGCAGCAACCTTAGGAGCCTCAGCAACCCTGAATCTCCACTCACAGATATCAAACTTAGAGACAAAAAAAAAAAAAAAGACAGGTATTTTTGAAGCCTTGCATTTGTACACACACAAATTGCCCTAAGGTATGATATGTGTTTAACACATCTGTTTAACATTTCAGGTAAGTTTGGTTCTGAGTTCTTTCTTCCAGTTGCTCTTCCTCCTGACAAGTAGTTCACTGTTCCAACCTTTTATCTCAATTGGTAATTACTGGAGGTTTGTCACAGCAAAGGGCTTTTTTTGGAAGACAGGAGAGAACAAGAGGCACTCAAACAACCTTTTTGACTGTTGAGGGAAACAAGCCCTCTTGAGAGCACAAAGACATTTGTGCAAGTGCTGGCAAATAGTTAAACTACACTTATAACTACTGCGGACAGACCATGAAATGGCATCTGCTGGATGTGACTTTGACTTCTCTCTCTCTCTCCTTAAAGGATAAGGAAAGCAACAGACTTCCCTGACAAACAGGGGAAATCGAGTTCTAGGTTTATCTTCTCTGCAGGACAAACTTATTTTGTTTATTGGTATATAATATTTCACCATTGTTTTCATTTGTCAAACCTACACACCAGCACTATAGTCTGGAAGTCAATTCTGGGACCTTGACTGAGTTTACACATCACCCAAAATTTCACAGCTGCATTCCCAGAACATATCTTTTAAGGGCCAGGCACGCCAGGCAGTGGGCCCAGATCACTCGGCAAATACCATGTTGCAATACATTTGACTAGTAATAAAAAACGCAATTGGAAATAAGTTTCCTTTAAAGCAAGAAAGGAAGCAGAGACTGTAATGCAAATGAGCTCCCCGACTGAGACACTGCCGCGCTTCACAGCGCTTTTCAGAAGTAAAGGATCACTTTCAGGGGACTGTACTAGCAAATCTCCACTGTCTCCCTCAAAAACACACACAGGTCTTGACACATCCCCCATCAGAGAAGCTCAAGGTCCTTTGCTGACTCCACACAACTCTGTCTTGCAACATCAAAATGCAGTAGGGAGGACATCTGTTTACCATCACTGCTTTGAGGAAGGCCCAATTTCAACTTTTGAGTTGATGTTATTTCCAGAACTGTGCAGTCTTTGCAATATTTTCTTCTGGTTTAGACTAATTCCATGCACACGTGACTGCCTGCATGAGTTAGCTAGGGTAAAGGAAAGTCTAAAAGGACATCACATTTTGACAGTTATTTTCTAGCTCTCAAGAGCCCTTTTTAACTAGGACTGTGATTTGCCTTAACAAAATACTGCATATATATATATACTATATAAGGTTATATACATAGTATATGTTTTAATTATATAGATTTATAATTATAATTATATAAATTTAATTATAAAGTATATAATTTATAATTAGTATGATGTAATTTGCACCTACAAAAGCAACAGAAAGAGATGGGAGACTGATCAAACTCTCCAAACCCACACCTACAGCACTTTCTGGGCAACAGGAGGATGTGGAGGCAAAGGGAACCCACTCCAGGGCTACTGGGACCAACCTGCTCGTTTCCCCATCCCATCAGGGAGATGATTTAAAAACAAAACCACAACTGATCCATTCCAAGTAAGAGAGAAGGAAGGCAGGGTTTTAAGGCAGCAGTAAGCAGTGCAACTCTGACAACATGCCATGCTGTGGTACAAGGTCACACTCACCCATCAGGAGTCATGGGAGTGACTGTAGCAGCTACAAGACCCTCTAACTTCTTTCCGGGTGTCATTGAGCTGTTTGGAAAAGACAGAGTTAAAAGTGATTCCCATCTTTATTTAAGCAGAGTTTCAACTAACTTCAGTTAACAGCAAAACTAGGCAGGCAAAGTTCAGAAGAAGCGGACTTTGTAAGAGTGTTATTTTTGGTTAGAGAGAATTGTCTTGTTGCTGCTGAAGGAGCGGCTTCTTGCGGCCCGCACCCCCCAGGGCAGGCCCGGGACCACCAGGCGCAGTCGCATTTCAGAGACACCCCGAATTCTCCCCTTCCTCTCCCACCTCCAGCACATACCTGCTAAGGGCTGGCCGGGAGCGCAGCTGTGCGGAGAGCCGGCCTCAGAGCCCTGCCCCGGGAAGGCCGCCCTCACGGAGAGCCCCCGCAGGCCGCGGCCGCCCGAGCCCGGGGGAAGGANCTCCGCGGCCACAGCCCCGCGCGCCGCAGCTCGCGCTTGCAAGCCGAGGCTTCTTGGACTGGCAGTCGCTGTTTGCAAGCTTTCAAAAGTGGCAAGTAAACGAACAAAGAAATAAATAACTGAGGTAAGAGGGCTGGCCACATGGCTGAGGAGCCGCCGGGCCCTGCCGGAGGAATGGTACCCACCGTAGCCCAGCGGGACGGCGGCGCTGCAGAGCATCAGGGCGGGAGGCTCGGGAGCGTTTGCTGAACAGCTCTGTGAATTTCAGCACGGATTTCTGCCCCGGCACAAGCCACTNAAGGATATGTTTTTGTTGATAGGTGAAAATAACGAGGGAAGCCTGGCTGCAAAGTCGCCTGCAGCGACTCCGGCTCGGCTCCCCTTCCACCCACCCACGCCGGAGCTGCCCGAGAGAGAGAAGTTCACGTTACTGGTGCCATCACCAGCGTCAAAATGCCCTCCCAGAGCTCTCTGCTAGAGAGACGCATCCACTGCGCAGTGCAACGGAAACTAAAACACGTTCTCTGCTGTTCAGTGCCATTGGATGAGAGGGATTTCAACAGGCTCGTCACAGTAAGCGAGGAAGCAAACCCACGCTGCCTTGTCCTAAAGGGAACCAGCGCCAGAGGGCAAGTCAAAAGCTCGCGAAGGCCTGGGAACTGTGATAAAGGGCATCTCTGATTAAAAGATTATATTTTCCCAAGGAAATTAGTCAAATTTAATCTCTTCTCATTTCCCAGACAAAAACAAAGGTACAACTGGAGATGAAACCCCAAACTACAGCTCAGTAATTTAAGGGTAAGGATCAAAATAATATCATTATAGCAAAACAAATCCCATATGCCCAAAAAAATTCAGCATCGCTCCAACTCGTCTTACATCTCTGCACTCCTTTTAAGTGACAAATGTGCACATTTCACCCTCAGGGTCTCAAATCCATACTCAGCATGAAATTTAAAAGTTGTGGCATTGAAGAAACAAGCCAGCCATTGATGTCTGTGCCTTAGTCCCCCTTGGTAAAGTAGAGGTCGCGTTTAGCTCTTATGTTCCTTGCCATAGTTATCTACCTGCAAGCTCTGCAGATGGATGTGGTGGGGACCGCCTGTTACTCAGTGCCTCTACTTTGTAGTTCTTTTACAAATCATCACCATTTGGATAAGAAAATCCCAAACCAATAACACATAAACATGTAATGTACAAGTAGAAAAACATGCCATAAACCAAAAGCCACGGCATGCATAGAAATGAGAAGTTAAGGGGAAGACCTGCTTCATTTTGGCCCCACTACGTACACCACCACCACCACCACCCGGGTGCAGCTCACATGGTGGGGGCTGCGGGACACCATGACGACTTCAACCAGGCAAGTCTTTGGCTGCCCATTTCCTCATCTCGTGCCTGTTTCTTGTTCCACTGTGGTGCTGGAAGTGCTCCCAACGCCACTGCAGTGCCCTGGCTCTGGGATACGTGGCGTGGGGAGCTGGGAGGATCCCTGTCGCTGTGTGAGGAAGGCAAATGGAGGTCAGGCTACGAGAAGTGAGCAGAAAGCAATGGCTCACGGGGAGCTAAGACTGCTCCTCTCATGCAGCCCACGTGGCACCTGTTTTCTTCTCCAACATGTGGTTTTACCAGGTGTGTACCACGTGCAGTGCAGCGTCTGAGCCTCGTGGCAGAAAGGCAGCTGTGCACAGAACAACCCTCCTGCGTCCCACCAGAACTGCAGCTGCTCCGGAATTCAAACCTTCTCCCAGTAGATGTGACCAGCAGACCCCCAGCGCCTCGTAAGGCAAGGTAGTGCCCTGCAGAGATTTGTGGCTGACACTTAACAGACTGAGAAGAAAAGAGGCTATGAAAGGCCATATAGAGCCCATATGGACTGACCACCAAAAAGACATCAACAGGTCTTCCTTGAATACGCCCCAACGCCTGCAACTCGCAGCTCTCCTGTGGGGCTTGGTTTGCTTCCTGGGGAAAATCATTTGGGTTTTCTACACCCATCCATGAAGCAGGTGCAGTAAAACATTCTGCCTTCAGTCTGCACTTCCAGATCTTCCATTAGAGCGCGTTTTGAGAGCATCCAGTGCCTGCAGTACAGAGTACAATCCCCCATTGTTGTGTGCTCTGGGAGCACATTTTTCATGTATTCACATCATAATCTCAGGAGTTTGGGTTTGTGGTATTCCTCCTCCATTCCAAAATATTCTCACTGTGGGCTGTTCACATGCAAACGTCACTTTCTCTGGGGTTTGGCTTTATTAACAGGTTCTCACAGAGCACGTGTATTTTTCTTTTCTTTGAGGCTCATTTCATGCTTCCAGAAATCCCCTCTTCTCTATGCCCTTCCATTCCTATGGGTAATTTCTCTCTTTCCAGGCTGAATAGTTTAGCTCTCTCAGCCTCTCCTTGTAATACGGATTCTCCAGTCCCATGGTCATCTTTGAGGCCCGTCATGTGACTCGCTCTCGGGAGTCCATATCTTCCCTTTACTGGGTAGCCCAACACTCCAGATGCACCTCACCAGGCTGACCTCCCTCGACCTGCTGCCAACTCTCTTCCTAATGCAGGATACTGCAGGGACACACTGCTTGGCTTATGTTCCACTTGTCCACCAGGATCCCCCAGGGTTCTCTTCAGCCAAGCTGCTTTCCAGCTGGGTGGCCCCCAGCCTGTACTGGTGCATGAGTTTATTCCTCCCCAGCTGCAGGACATTGCACTTCCCTGTGTTGAACTTCCTGAGGTTCCTGCTGGCCCATTTCTCCAGCCTGTCAAGGTCCCTCTGGATGCCAGCACACTGATGGTCCATCAGCCACCCCTTCCAGCTTTCTGTGACCTGCAAATTTGCTGTGAGTGCTCTCTGTTCCCTCATTCAGGTCATAAATGAAGAGGCTAAGCAGTCCTGGCCCCAAGAGAACAGTGTATTTCAGGAAGTTCAGAGACAATTCGGTGCTCTATAGAGCCCTTTAGAGAAGTTCTTTTCTGAGTATTTTAAGGGAGTTTTGGAGCTACTCCATGCTGTTGATGGCATATGAGAGAAGTTTTACAGTAACTTGGAGTGGTTTAGAGCTGCTTAGAACAATTTGTAGGAGTTATAGATTGGTCTAGAAGGGTTTTAGAGCTGCTTAGAGCTCGTTAGAGGAATTTTAGAGCCGTGTAGAGGAGTTTAGAGTTGTACAGTGGAGATTTAGAGGCATTTTAGATATATTTAGAGACACATTAGTGCTGCTCATGGCAACATAAAGGAGGCTTTGGATCAGTTTAGAGGTGCTCTGAGTAGGTTTTTAGAAGAGGTTTAGAAGAGGTAAAGGAGTTTACCGTTATTTAGAGTGCTTTACAGGAGTTTTAGCACAGTTTACAGCACTTTAGAGCTGCTTAGAACTGTTTATAGGGGGGTTAGAGGAGTTACATCAATTTAGAGCCGTGTGGAGCTGCTTAGTGCTGTTCAGAGCAGTTTTAGCAGGCTTCAGAGAAGTCCCAGCACTGTTTCTCTGTAAACAGGAGTTTCAGAACCACAGAAAGAAGTTCTAGAGCAGTTGCAAGGGGACTGAGAGGGCTCTGAGATCTATTTTGAAGCATTTTACTGCTGTTTAAAACTGTGTGGAGGAATTTTAGATACTAGTGTTGTTTAGAGGATTTTCAGAGAGGTAGAGTGGAGGTTTTCGAGGAATTTATAGCTTCTTGCCATTGTTTATAGCTGATTAAAAGAGTTTTAGAGCTGTTTAGATGTGGTGTAGAGCAGTGCAGTGCATTTTAGAGGTATTCTGGAGCTGTTTGAAGTCCAGACTGGTTTAGCAGCACCCTAGAGTGTTTGAGCATCAGTTAAACGATTTAAAAAGGTGTAATTTAGGGCATGTAGTAATAGGTCTTTAAAAGCTCATCAGAGGTGTTTTGGAGCTGTCTGGTGGTATTTTAGAAAGGAGTTTAGAGCACCTCAGAGCACATTCAAGGCGTTTTAGAGGTCCTTAGAGGAGTTTAAGACGCCCAAAGGAAATTCAGGGATCTTCAGATCAGTATAGAGGCGTTGTAGATGAAATGAGATGAATGTGAAAGCTGCTTAGAGGTTTAGAAAGACGTTAGTGCAGTTTGGAGGACCCTAGCACTCTTTACAGCATATTACATCTCATCAGAACTGCTTAGCGTGCTTTTGAGTAGTTTTGGAGGAATCTGGAGTTATTTTTCAGATCTTTAGAGCTCTTTACAGGAAATTTAAAGGCACTTTAAAGGTGGTAATAAATCGTTAAAGATGTTTAGAGCCATTTAGTGGCAGTTTAGAGCTGATTAGAAGAGCTTTAGAGACCACTTAGGAGTTGTGTAAATTACACCTGGAGGCAATTGCCTCATTGCAGCAATACAGAGGTCCTTAAAGGCCTTTAGAGCGGATTAAAGGACTTTTAGAGCAATTTAGAGGAGGTACATAGTGGTTTAGAGCTGCCTAGAGGGGGTTAAAACCTTACAGTAGTTTAGAGACATTTTAAGAAATGTTAGAGTTGCCCCAGCCCATCACTCCCCGGGTTCAGTGCTGGGACTGTCCTCCCACGTCCTTGAAAGCCATAATCGCTGTTTCTTCCTCCCCTCACTGCCTCTGTCCCTCTGCCCCAGTCCTTGGGCAAGGATTTTGTGTTTCGGGGCAGCCTTTGCTTACCTTTGGAAGAGATGCAATTAAGAAAATGATGGTAAAGTTTCTAAGAATCTCTGACACTCACACTGATAAGGCCCTCTGTAATTACCAGAAGGAAATGAACTGTGCTTTCGCCAAAACCAATACACAAGTTATTCCACAGAGGTTTGAGGGACAGCGTAGGTCCAGTTCAGCAGTACTACATAATAGAGTGGATAATTACTAACTCTCTTCATTCCTTCTACAGTTGTCAGCAAATGAATACCTGCACGTCCCCTTACGCTAATCTCCGAAGTGCTAACAAAGCACATGCAGTCACAGTGCCAATGACACATATGTGAGTTCAGAATCTTAAGGATGAGAGAAAAAAAGAAATTAGTTTACTGTCGCCATTTAAAATATTTCCTCTCCTTTATACTAATTTTAAGCGCATGTTTAATGCCAAATATATCCTCCCAATGGAAAAAAAAAAAATAGGAAGGATTAAATGGCTGTGGGAATTTATATTCAGGAGAATCTGAATATCTGAACTCACATTCAGGTTCCAAACTCTGCATTGTAAATTTTGGGCAGGGCAGAAGAAGAGCTGAGGCTGTCTGCAGCTGCAGCGTGCTGTGCAGTGACCGCAAAGTGTCTTCCCACTTCCCACTGAAATAAGCAGTAAAGAGTCAGTGGTGCCAAAGCTCAGAGGACAATAAGGACACCAGTAAAGAGCAAAAATCAGTTGCTGTTTTTTCAAAACAACTATAGGAATAAAGATGCGGTTTCATAGATTTAAGCAATTTTTCTATAAGGAAACTAGTGTCTAAAGCTTATCTAATTAACTCCATAAGGTAATTTCAAATGGGGAAGTTATAAACACTTTTTTGTTGCCATGTACCAACATAGTGGATTCACATATCTATTAAGAACACCGTTATTTAAGTAACTGATTTGCTGAAGTAGGTTAAGTACTAAAGCCAAAGGCCCTCCAAGTTTACTTCAGACTTTGTTGTTGTTGTTGTGTTAACACTTCAAGTATTTTCTACACTGATTACAATTTACCATGCCTGTCCTTTACTTCTACTTTCCCCAAACTATGCTTCTCTCTACCTATACGCAGTTTTGACATCTGGATTTTCCCATTTCTCAAGCTACCACGAGTGCAGTTCTGGTTGGACATAATTAAACTATAGTTTCGCTTCTGTTTCTCTCTGCAATAAATAAATAAGTGTATCCAGAAACAATTTTCTTTCAAAGTCAGATACAATTCTATTTTCAGAACAAATACAAAGTATCCAAGCCGAAATGATGAAATTAAACAGGACAACACCTGTGAAAGTGATGAAATTCTGTTAAATACCATCTTGGCTGGCTGGTATTCAGAAGTACATCATCTGAGAAGCTGATGTGATGTCATTATATGTACAGCATCTACCTAATTTGCTCTGCTCTAAAGGTAAAGGTGCAAAAATCAAAAGAAATACTGACCTCTCAGATTTTAAATGTGAGTTTTAAACTGTTAAGTTGGATATCAGTTTTGCTTTGCAACCTTGCCAGTTTAACCCTTCTAGAATTGAGGATAACCTGGAGGATTTTCCTAACTTGGGATTTTCTTAACTGTCCTGACACAGACATTCAGACAGGTGTATCTGCTGCATAAAAGATGCTTAACATGCCAAGATGTTATTTTTTTAGATGTTAAGGTGCTTAAATGTTTAATCTTCCCATTTACATCTCACTAATAGATACTAGAGCATACTCAAATGTAAGGCTATAGAAAGAACTATCACAGTACACTGGATCCATTAGTGAGCTAAAGTGACCAAGTGTCAACCAAGAGAGTTTGAGGGACTTTTGAATCAAAGGAGAACTCACCTCTGAACGCTAACAACACTGCCATCTGCTGCAGAATGCAGCACTGGCACGTCTTGAGAAAGGAGAGAAAGAGAGACCAGGTTCTGCATGAATCCATCTCTGGAGGCCTTACTTGCATAATCTAAACAGCAAAAATGCCCACCGAAAGCCCACACCCATTACCAAAATCCCCACTGTTAGAAGATGGGAGAAGTTCTGATAGGATCCTCATGCTTGCAACTAAGATCAGGAAGAAGCTTAGGAGACAAAGCCTCAGCTAGGATAACTGATCGATCTGTGCTTAGGGGGTTAGTTGGATCCGCCGGCCAGAAAGAGAACGCTTTCCTACAGCCGTGCATCACTAATGCCTGCGTGCTGACAAATACATTCACAATTAGATTGCAAGGGCTTTGTAATGGATTCCTCATTCTGCTTCACATTACCCAGTATGTACCACAGTGGTCCTCAACTCGTACTGCTGAAGAGCTATCACAATAGAGACACCCCTTGCAAGAAGCTCACCATTTTTCAGTTCTCTCTTCATGTCTATTTGAAGACAGTGGAAAATATTATTATTTTAGGACACCATTTTCTTTAACATTTTTTGTAAGATAATAGTTCTTATGCTCTGGTCCTGTTTCCATCACCTCTGGACATGTTCTCAGGTCATTGAGACTCCACAGGGAAACCCTGGCCTCGACAGGGCAATTTCAGCATACCTGGGTCCTTTTCAGACTATTGGGGCTGTTCCCATCATCTCAAAATAAGCCTTCACTTCAGCAGAGTCAAGAGCTTAATCCAGGCCCTGGCAGAGGAGCAGCCTGTCTAAAAGGTGAGATGTAAGAGTAGGAGGCCTTGGGCTGCCGCTCTGGTTGCTAACTACTTCTTTCTCTGTATTGCTTGAGAGCATTAGTTGTGGGACAGACTGTTGGTGACTTCAAATACTGGACTTTCCTATGGTAAGAAACAGCCAGTAAATGCCTGCTCTCCAGTAAATGCCTAAGTTCTCCTTAAGGTTGTTTTTTGAGCCCCAGCCCCTGAGCAGTGTTCTCAGAGGTTTGATGCCTGGCTCTTTCCTCTTCAGAGCTGTGTTTGCAAAGACGTTGTATTCTCTCGCACCTTAGGCTATAGCTTAAGCCATTGTTAAATACCATTTAACATTGTGTCAAGGCTTTTTTTCTAGCGAACATTATTACCTGTGTGATCTTAATCCTGTTCCCCTGAATAAGATGTTCTTATCTTAAAGATAAAAATGCACCTTGTTTCATGTTCTTGTTTCTGAGAAGACTCTGTCAATAGCAGAATATGGATGAATCTGTTGGGATTAATTTCCTCTCTTTTCAGCACTCAGAGAGGACTGAGAGTTTTCTGTGGATTTAGAGAAGTATTAATGCTGGCTAGAGAAGGTTACTGAGACAATTGCTTGTGGGGTTGAGAAGATAGCTAGATCCCTAAACCAATCCATATTAAAAATAACCCTTATTTGGAAAGAAGCCAAGCGAATAGAGTCGTATATAAAGCTGAGAAGGCTTCCAGTGTCTCTCTGGGCTCTATGGACAGACGACAGAAAGGTTTAGGAAGGTTATTCATGGCAGCTGGAAGGAAGGATTAATTCTCCAAACCTATAATGATTCAAAAATGTGACCTTCAGCAGAGAAATCTTGGAAACTCAAGAGTGCTCTGGAGTGGTGTTGGATGTAGGAAGCTTTTTATTTGCTCAAGAGCAGTCAGTTCCATGCAATCTCGGATGAAGTGAGCAAGCAGTCACTCATTTAGCAAGATTTTATGGAATGCTGTCATTGAGTCAGCTGTTCAAGGTAGCAGGAAGATGCATTAGTTTCATGTGTCATTTGTAACAAATTAGCTGACTAAGGCAAAAAACAGATGGACAAAACCCACATTTGCATTTCCAGAAAGCAGATGATTTTTGGCTGAAGGCCAATCCGATGGTGACAAATTGGTGTGCTGATGTAAAACGCATAGGTTAGAGCATAAGGTCTAAATACCATCATTAGAGTTATGGCAGAGATTTCATTTCTGTAATTTGCAAAGGATAATATGGAATCTCCTTGGAACAGACTATAGTACATTCAACTACTTCTTTAGAAGATGGTACACTTACGCTTCTTCATTTTCCTTGCTGGAAGTGAGAATAAGACATAAAATAGCATTTGCTAGAAGGCTTTCTCTTTCTTTAGAGCAAGAAGAGAAGAGGCTTCTTTTGGGAAACGGATTTGCAGAAAACCACGGTTAATCTAACAACATAAAAAGACACTTTTGCTGTCCTGGGCTATTATTTACAATAACTATAAACATCACATGCTCAACTTCTGTGTTGCAAGTAAGGGCTTCTGCATCATCTGATATGTGTGTGTTTGCAAAAGCAAATGCCATTTTTTACATGAAGAGTCACAGTTCTTTTAAATCAAAATCATTATCAATCACAAGGCTAAACTGACACTCTGACAGGCTTAGGCAGAAATGCAGAACTGCCTGGAGCATTTGGGTTGAGGACACTTGTTAGAGCACATGAGTAGCCATTCCCCATGCATCCCTCTCTTCATCACACACACAAGTTTTGCTACGGATTTATCAGTTGCAAGAACATGGCTCAAAGTTATCATTAACCATACGGTAACAAAACATATTTTCCCGGGCTTCTCCACTCCTGACACAATTAGGTCAATGGAAAAGATCCATCTTTTTTGTGCAAGCAGTCTGCGCTTGCCTGTAGGGATAAAGGCAACTTACACTCGCATGAATTTGACAGCAGCTATTGTAAAGCTGCCACAGTTCAGACGTAAGCATTTTTGCTTTACAGCATGTTGCTTAAGGTCTTGCCTGGGCTCGTTAGAGACAAGTGTAGATAGAGGCTACAGAGAGGAAAATGGAAATCACAAGTGATCATATCACAGGCTTGTCCTTATAATTCTCCGATAGAAGCTGCTAGCCTGAAAAAACATTACTTAAGTACAAATTCATTATGGTGTTCTGCCCAGAAGTACCTGCTGAAAAAAGTAAAATGAAGCTACAAATGGCATGCTTTTATGTGCTTGTGCCCTCATCTCTACTCCTTGAGTTTAAGGCAACAGTACAGAGAAGCACCGCTTTGTCAGCTGTTCTAGAAAATACCAGCCAAGTCCCAGACATATGTATGGGACACCAGACAGAGGTGTCATAAGCTACCTTTGAGGCTTAATTATTGCCTGTTTAATTAATACATTTAGGTCTCCTCTGTGGACAGCAACTCTTTGCTTTAGAGGTACAGTGTACAAGGAGAGGTTGATATTTATATAAGCAGCACTAACCTTTATTACTGCCATTTTTGGTTTTCCCCAGGCCGGAGGGGTAGCCAGGCAAACTGGCAGTACATGTATGCTGTTGAAGTTCCCCATCATATGTTCTGCAAACTACTGGGACCTCAAGGTGCTAAACCAGTTCTTTCATGTTATTTTCCTGTGTAAAGGGCAAGGGGTACAGAATTACCGTACTCACATTTTTCCTTTTTGGAGGTACTGTGTGTCAGCTTCCCTCATAATCCCTTCCCCATCCCCTAATTATATATGGTTTGGGTACGTATATAGTTATGTACAGAATACATGTCCTCGTGCCCACCCTGATGTCTCTTCCAACTGTTGACATGTTCTCTCAATTTATATGTGAAAAACAAGAGTGTTGGAAAACAACCTCTTGGGAGAACACTGATGATTGTTCTCCAACCTCAGGCTACTCCATCAGGAACAGTTAGCTCTTTGTTGGGGACAGAAACATCAGCTGGACACATACAAACTGACTGGGGATTTGTTCTGAGTCTTTGCCTCAGAAACGAAATGAGAATTCACAGAGGGCTTGTGTTTACCTAGGGATTAATTGCCCCCCTTTCAAAGCAATACTTCTCTGCACTCGTGACTGGGGTAGATTTGTTGAGATTTACCAAACTGTCGTGGCTGGGTGTCATTTTTTACATGGCCTTCCCTACTCTAGAGAAAATTATTACTAGTACACACTTGACAGGAACGTTAGGACAACAGAGTAATGTAACAGCTGACCTTACACAAGCATGTGCCTTTTCTTGCCTGTGGCTCCTGAGCTAAGACCATGAAGTAGCACCTTCTGCTGCTCCAAACCGCCCTGCTGATTTTCCTGTTTGACCCAAGCAGAGCAACAGGTGAAACTGACAGAAAGTTAACTCTGCAAAATAAAATTACAAAGCACGCAGAGAACTGGTTCTGCATTTCAGGCCTTAGCCTGTTGGAATAGGCTCCATTAGTAAACCACTCTTTACACCACCCCGCTTCTGTGGCTTTAGAGATAGCTTTGCAATTGCTATTTGGTATAGTTTGGGGTTTTTTTATTTCCCCCTTTCAGAATAGAAGTTTCAGAATAGAATGCTTTCAGCATCCTGATGAAGCTCTCTGCAAAAAAAGTGTGTTCTCTGTTAAAAGTCACTCTCAGCTATTGATTTAAAATGTCCCAGAGAGCTTAGCTGAATTTGGCTGCAAGGAATTTGCACAAACCATTACAAACACGGGAGGTGTTCTCAGAACTCAAACTGGGAAGTTTAATCTGCCCTATTGTGCTGGTACCTAAATATGTCTGGAGCTGCATCTGGTTAAATGAAGAGCACAGCTTCACTTTGTGTATTATAAGCAGGATAGAATTTCACAATAGCTTTGTATAACCCCTTTGTGCAGATACCCAAGGGCTGGGGGGGGGCTGTATCAAATACCGCTCAAAACAGCCAGTCATTATAGAACACTGTCTGCCTTTCATAACATGCCAGCAGAAATCTCGTGAGGATGGCCTTAGCTTAGTTGGCACCCAGATTTCTACCCATTGTTTTACCCCAGGGGTAAAAAGGAAAAGCTGCCATCCCATACCACCGCTCTCATGTAATCTGAGTCAGGGGAAGGGTCATTATTTATGTGAAATTCTTTCTCTCAAGAGCACAAAACCTGCCGTTGACCCTGATCAGCAGGCACAAAGCCATGGAAACCAGGGGAAGTTACACAAGGGTGCAAAACTGTTTATGGAGCCAGATCACACACTGGACCCAGTGTTGCCTCGTGGGCAGGAGGTGGGGCTTTCGGCATTCGCGTGGGAGGTCTCCAATGAGACCCAGAGGAGGACAAGGCCACAACCTTCTGGTTTTCATAACTGCATCTCCCTCCAGTAGGGCTGAGGCATGGGCGGAGTTTGGTGAAACTAAAATAAACACCGACAGGCGGCATCCTGTGAGTATGTGCAGCCTCAGACGGACAGACTGCAATAGCTAGAAGCCCAAGTACAGCTTAAAATGTAAGTATGTCTACTTTCTGCGCTTTCTTAATATAATTAGCAAGTTGAGGAATGGCATGTTCTGGCTATGGTTACTTGCTGCATCTGTGTAACCTGTGAAGACGCCTGCTATGCTTTCTGTCCCTTTGGCCCATGTGTTAACAGATGCAGAAAAAGCCCAGATACCCAACAGTAGTATCTACATGAACAGCTGGAAATCGCAAAGCTAAGCTTTCCTGTAGATCTAAAAATTAATTCGACTGCAAATATTTGGAGGATTCTTCTCAGTTTGCCTTCTCCCCCCTCCCCCCAAGCATTGTTTTATGTAATTCAAAAATATTTCGTACATGCAGTCATTAACAGTACTGGCCACAAAGTTATAAAAGACAGAGCTGAGAGAGATCTAAGCAGCAGTTAAGAAAAGGCGTGTCGGGGAGGGGCTGGAATTGGCAAGTACAGAGACAAGCCAGCTCATACAGCAGCTACTACCTCAGCATGTGTTGGAACGGAGGAACGTTTACTTCTCTGCTTTCTAACGCACCCAGGAAGCGCGTGAAGAGAAACTTGTTTGCTGTCAAGGGGAAAGCGAAGTGACAGAAAAGCAGCAGCATCTTTGCCTTTGAAATGGCAACGGATAAAATAAATTACTGTAGGAAGTTTCAGTATAGTTGCTCACATTTACTTCTAATAAAATTATGAGATGCCTGCTTTATCACTATGTTTTGTTGGTTTATAAATACTATTGACAAAAAGTGCATTAGAGTACAACTGTCCAGCTTGGGACAGCAGACCCTGGTGAGCAGTCATCCTCGTAAAGACTGCTGAGGATGACGTATCTTCAGGCTGGGATAGGGAGGGGGACTGCCTGCTTTGAACCGCTGGCAGCAAGTCTCCTGCTGCGTGGTTCTCTCATCTTCCCTTGCTCTGCGGTGGCAGCTGAAGGAGCTGCTAGAAAATGCTCAACACTCGACTGTTCTGCGCATCACTGCTTTTAAGGATTCTAAGTGAAATTGGTGCCAGCAAGGTTTTTTGGGTTTTTTGATTTTTTTTCATAAAAGCTTTTCAACCTCATAGATCCCAAAGAGAAAACTCCTTGTAGCCACTTCTAAACCAGGGTACAGAGGGGGATTAATAGTATTCAACAGTATTCTATGTGTCATAAGAAAATGGAAACAAGTAAGAAAGTAGTCAGGTAGTAAAAGGCAGTTCTTGATTTTACAAAAGTAGCCATGGTACAAAAATAGCCATTCACAAACATCATGTTAAAGATGACATACCTTAAAGACCTTACCACTGGAGGTGGGACATGCTGTGAATTACATCGCTGCACCTTTAATACTAAAAGCCCATGAAAAAAAGTAGAGCTAGAAGCGACAGAGGAGTGGCTTCTCCTGTGGGCTGCTTTAAACAGTTGAGGAAGCAGAGAAATGAAAATAACCTGTTTGTTCTTACCCAAGAAACGTGCAGTTAAGTTATACTCTGAGAAGACAAAGTACTATGACCTAAAAATCAAGATAATTGATGAATTAACTTCACACTGTCTTTGTAATATGAAGTGCAAAGGATATCCTAATGTAATAGAAAGCAGTAACTTTCTCGGGATGTAGGTTATGCACTACGATCTGCCTGGTATTGACAAGTCATAAATCAAGGCTCCTAAAATCTCAAGAATTTTAACCAGATGTGATTATGTCAATAGTGATCTTGATTATTTTCACTTGCTTTACTCTGGGACAGTGACAGGAAGTTGAACGTTTTCACATTTTCAGCTTTTTCCCTTTGTGTGTAGTGAGGAAAGTAGTAGCTACATGTTCATAAATACAGAGGATCTCCTCTATTCAAAGGACTCCAGGGCTAAAGGCCTTGAGCAAGGCATCAGCTATTATGAGAGGCCCAACAAAGTTATGGGCACAGTCAATACCAGAGTAACCATCGACACCAACGCCTTTTCACCCAGGCTCAAAGTGGCTGAACTTAGGAAGTCAGTTTTACTTACAGGTTTCCACATACCTGCCACTCACAGAATCTCGACCTTTGGTTTTGCAGCCAGGAAGTTCCTTCACTTCACAGAGAAGCAAAGGCAGGACATCCTGACAGATAAATACTCCCACATCAGCCTACAGGTAGTTTCTTGGTCCCAGTTCTGAAAAGGATTTCAGCCCTTATTGTTGAATCATTGGGGATAAGCTGTGGAAGCCAGGACTTTCACAATTTTCTAGAAAAGCACCTGTGTTTTGCCTGAACTTTTGCAGTTGCTTCTCAATGTAGCATTATGAAATGTTGGACACCAGAGGCTAAGTTCCTTGACACTCGGCAGAAAAGCCCTAGTGCTTTCTTCTGCCCCATTTATACTGCATTGATTGAAGAGGCCAACGAGCTCTGTCTGCCTTTCAGCTTTGGCAAGATGATCAAATCCTTCAAGCAAACGTTTCTGTCCCTGGACCTGCAGTCCCCTCGGTGGAGCTCAGCAGAGATGATGGTAACCACTAATGGCCAGGGGAACAGAACGCTCTGCAGCCAGGGTGCTGCAGAGCTAAGGTGGATTTGGGATTGTCTGTTCAACATGGAGGAGCTGGGAAGCATGGTTTTGCAAGGGAGGCATCAAGCAATTTCAGACGGGGCGGGGGGGCATGCCTAGCCTGCAGCTAAGAGGCTGCCCAGTATTATCTGACATACACAGTACTTTCACGCTGATTTGGAAGGAATAGCTATTCATTTATGTCACCTTTAGTATTCATGTCATGGTTACTGTGACTTTTGCTACCTTTCAGGCAAAGGATTATGAACTGCGTCAGTACGAGACGGCAAAGTGGGTCAGCACGGTCATTAGGGGAGAAACGCAGAAGGAGGCGATGCGCCAAGGCTTCTGGAAACTCTTCCACTACATCCAAGGGAAGAATGAGAAAGGTACAATGAGCTGGTTTTGAACTGCAAGAGGCACAAATGGGAGATGAAGCTAAACAGCATAAAACAACAGATGAGCTGTGGTACACAGCAAGTTCCCTTTCCTCATTTAACACCCCTATGACTCCATTAGGCCATTCTGCCCCTGAGACTGCTTTAGTACCTGCTTTTAGTATAAGCCTGCATCACATTTTACAGCTGCATTCAGGCACTGTCTTTGCTTGCAGCTTAAGACTTATTTTTTCTCCTTTCCTGTCCTCTAGAAATGAAGATTGATATGACTGTACCTGTGACGTGCCTGATAAAATCTGGCTGCACAGACTTCAAGATCTCTTTCTTTGTCCCATTTGAACACCAGGACTCCCCACCCCAGCCCACCGACTCAGATGTGTTTATTGAAGAGCGGAAAGCAGCAGCCATCTTTGTCCGGTAAGCAGCATCAGCATGGCTCACAAGTGAGCATAGCTACTGAAACGGGTTCGTCTACCAAGAACCTGGACTACTTTTTCTTACAGCTGATTGTTAACCATGGATATATCCTGCTGTTCAGAGCCTTGACTGGCAAAACCTGAGCATTTGGATATCTTTCTTACGCTTGGATGTCTTACTAAGAACAAAGAGAAATGACCACATTTTGAAACATTCATTTTTCAGCAGACTCTTCAATATTGCATTGGTTTTCTACAAAAGCAGCCTACAAAATCTTCTTTCTCTTGGGCAGATTCTGTGCTACGGAACATCTAAACCACTCTTCCAGCCCCCTTTATGTCCCACAAAACCTGCATGGCAGATCTCCATTACAGGAAAAGCAGCTAAAGCTGCATTTGCTTTCTCTGCATTTATTAAAGCCACAGGCAACAATTTATGTCAGCTAATGCTCTCAGAATTTGAAGCAACTTATTTTTTTTTTAAATCCTACCTTTTAAAATAGCATACATAGCCATATGCTCCCTGACACCTAGCTCTGCATAGTTAACCCAATAACTACAAACTGCATCAGAAGTGCTCAGGTTGAAAGCCTGAAGTTCCCTTCTGTGAAAATAAAAAGCAGAGGCTTGAACTCTTAACAAACCTCCCTTTTCACTTCTACCAGGTCCTTTGGTGGATTTGCCTCCCCAGAGAAATATGCTGAGGAAGCTGAAGTCTTGGCCAGAATCTTAAGAAACAGAGGCCAACCATTCCATGAAGACTTCTTCTATACTGCAGGCTATGACAGTCCCTTCAAGCTCTTTAACAGGCACAATGAAGTGTGGTATTTTAAGAAGTAATATGGTGGTGGTGGGGGGGAATATTAAGAGACTACTAATCAGCTCTGGATGGAAGCAGACCTTATTAATGGCTTTTGCTTTAGTGCAGGAGATTTAATTTGCACATGGACACAGGATCACATCTAATTCATTTTCTCTAGGATGGAATACTATTCTGGCTAAAAAGATTTCAGCTCTTTCTACAAGACAATTTAAATTCAAGTCAACAGTACCAGCTGGAGTGGGAGGGGGATATAGCAAACCTACTCCTCTTAATGAAAGGTTCTGGGGAACACTTAGTCTGAAAATATTCCTGCAGAACAGTTTGGATGTCTAGTTTTACTTCTCATTAGAACTGCCACAGCAACAGTGCAAGTGTTATGGAGAATGAGTTCTTCATAGAGCTGACTTTCCCCCTATTAGTATCACTCCTGAGACAACATAAAAACAAGGGAAATTCAATTTTTTTTCAGAGGAGAAGCCTACCATTAATGAATTTTGGGAAGCAGCAACACTTTAGCAGGCCCTAGTGCCTCATAAGCAGTAACACTTTTCTTTAAATAGTATTAATAAAATCCCCCACCTCTCTGCCTAATTTTTTTTTTTCTTTCCCTCATGGAAGCTGGATGCTGTCTTGCTCCAGACTAATGCCAGTGACCAGACTAGACCAAGAGTCCACTGGAAAAGGGTTAACAGTGTCCAAAGCTGTATGATTATTATGTGTAGATCATCTGCGCTGGAACACACAATACCAGACTTACTGCTGGTCTGTAATTTTAGGAGCAAATATACAAGCATTGGTGTTTAGCTCTCACTTACAAAACACTAATTATACTTCAATTACTTAGCTTTGTCCAAATGCTGGTATTGGTCAGGTCAACTGCAGTCTGCAAACTAGCAATATCAGACACTTAAGTCTTCTGCAGGACTACCATTTAAACTACTTTAGTCCCTGCTATTCATCAAGTATTTGAAGCTTTTATAAAGTAGCCTAGAGCTCTTTCAAGCTGTTCAAGTCAGAAAGCAGTTCACAACAACAGGCAGAGTTTACAAATTTTTATTGGTTCCAACCAATACCAGGCAAAGCAGTGTGGTAAAAAAAAAAACAAGTTGGCTTTTTTAATGCTGTTCATTCAAGTGTAACCCATTATTCTGCAATCTTCCACCTATTAAGACAGACATAAGAACAATTATAAGGCACCAAACCAGCACAAGAAGCTTGCTGGAACAACTCAGACCTTAGATTTTCATCTCTTTTCAGAGAGAGAGTTCAAGCTAAGGTTATCATCATTTGTTCCAGCAAATAAACTTTATTATTACTACAGTTACACTCACCTCTTCTGTTCTTCATACAGTAGTTTCAAAGTTGCCTCCTCACCTGAAGCAAGAAAACACAATTAACATATGCACTAGCACAACTGTTTAAAGCTCCACGGCAGCTTTGTAACCTCAGAGAAAAAGTGGAACGGAAATGGATATATCACAGTGATTCATTTGGCAGAATCGAGTTTCATCAGTGGCTACAAACACTCCCAGAAGTTTTAAACAGAACTCATCTGATATGTTCTTACCCAAGCAAATTGCCGAAGTTGCAGTGCAGTCTTTTCCTAAGAAAGAGAGAAGTTTCAGAATAACAGATATCACTATATGCCAGTTTATTTTCTATGAAATGCTATTCACCAAACTAATTTTACCTACAAGAAGGCTGCATTTCAGCTGGCAACTGACAAGAACTTCAACACCCGAACAGGATACACAAAGCTTACAAATTCTAACTGAATTGCAAATATAGAATTACTAATATTGGAAGAATCACGGAAAAGTACAAAGCTACTGCTTGCTTTGTGATACTGTCCCTCCCCAACAGAGGGTTGTATTCAATGAGTTTCAACACCTAGAGTACAACTCTCATGGAAATCATCTAAAAAAAAAAATCTCTCCTTAGAAGTGAGAACCAGTCTGTTGAAACGAATTTGTACAGCCATCATCTAGAACTTGACCATAAATTTGTGTACAGCCAACATAACCAAGATTACTGAGTAGTGACAACCACAGCATACAGGGTTTGTTTTGTTTAATTCCAGAGTGCAGTGGTATAGTTAGTGCCAGTTCACAGAATAGACAGATCCATCAGATATTAGTTATGACAGGAGTTACATTTGCTGCTGTCCATTCTGCTGTACTACATTATCAACACTGTATTGGCTAAGTGGCCTCCACCAATTCAGCTCCTTTACTATTTCCACTGTGTGAAGACATCAAGAAATAAAACCCCAGTTTTTAAAGAATCACTGAGGCAACATCTTCTGTTCATACAAATGGAACTCTGCGTAACATTTACCATTGACTACAGTTCAGAAATTGTCAGGCTATCTGCTCAGAAAGAGCCCTTCCTTTTCAAGTCAAATTAAGAACTACATCGAAATGCATTCTTGCCTCAAGCACATCATGTTTATTCCCACAGTAGCTGAGTGGGAGAATCAGAATAGAACAAAGGAACACAAATCAGATCTATTATAGGACTAATTTTAGGCACCAATATCTAGGCATTTAGCACAAAGACAATATTCCAGTAATTATCCAACCCCAG
This sequence comes from Rynchops niger, assembly GCA_013400035.1. Taxonomy (NCBI): domain Eukaryota; kingdom Metazoa; phylum Chordata; class Aves; order Charadriiformes; family Laridae; genus Rynchops; species Rynchops niger. The sequence continues at coordinate 51,262 of VXBH01008625.1, read as the reverse complement.
GTACTCCTCACTTACCCGAAACATAAGTTAGTCCTGTTTCTCACACAAACTCTCCATGAGCTTCACCCTGCAACAAGTGAAATTTTATTAACACTCTCCTTGGCAGTGCTTCAAGAGTTAGTTTGAATGCATGTACTGTTTCAGTGCAAGAGTCCTCCTCAGCCTCTTTCAGAGAGATTCCCATTGCTTAGAATTAATCATCACAAACAGTACATGCTTAAAGAAGCTTAGTGTTTCGTTACTTTTGTTTCTCCTTAGAGTAGGACCTGACCTCAGCACTTCAGACCTTACCCCCAACCACATCTTCATTCACATCACATAAAAGCTCTAGTCTAGCTATTGAGACAAACAATTTACCATGTCAACTATTCAAGTCAGTGCTGCTCCCTGCAAAAGCCCACTGCTTAATTTAACTTGTAAAAAGACCAATAGCAAACAATAGTCCTGGTTTTGTTTAGCACAAGCTCTGCACTGCCAGGTTACCACATTCTTCCTTATCAACTAGAAACTCAAGCAGTCCATAGCAGATACATTATTTCAATTGGTCTATACTATTTCTTTTCAAGTTACAGAAAGCAGTTAACATTCACAAGCAGTACTGTCTTACAGCAACCAAAAAGCAGGCAGCTTACCAAGTAATCATCTGTCACAAAGTATCTGGCAGTCCTCTTATTAAGGCTTCCAGAAGCATCTTTGTTAGAACCATTACTGTCTCTTATCACTCTCTTTGGCCCCAAAATATGAGATTCAGTCTCTAACACCTTGGGTAAGTGAACCCTGCAGGCCACTGGTAACCTGTGATCTACTTGGTAGAGGTAAGAAAATCCTCAGGGAACCTTCTGCTTAACACTGCAGCTACACTGTGAGTAGAGGCCAGTATCTAGTAACTTCCTCATCACCTGCCAAACAGTTCTGACCACTCATATGCATTTGCTGGCAACTTACCTTTGCTGGTAGCACTACAAACTGCATCACTTAACAGCTCCACCACGCCAGCCCTGGAACAAAGCAAAGTATTAGGAAAGCGCACAAGCAAGTACTTAAAGATGAGATCTAGTCAGGTGCCTGAAGTCAGATAGAGCTAATTGCAGACCTCCATGGTTGAAGTCAAGGTAGTCACATCTCATCACGCAGGCAGCTCACATTGTCAGTCACTGGACAACTATCTGCTTAGGCTAAGGTTGCTATGGGGAAGAGGGCAAATACCCAAATAGCATTACCCAAGCAACTTCATGAGCTCACACCCAACACAGTGAAGAGTTTTGCACAAACCAGCCTGTCAAGGCTGGGCCATAGCCGGCAGTTCTCCCTTCCTGTTTGGCCAAGATGCAAAAAGCAGACAACACTAGCCCCCTTGCACCTCCTCCCCAGCTTAGATACAGTTAAATACTTGATTTCCTAGGCATATATTTTTTAGGCTAATACTTGAAAAGTTAAAACAAATACTTACATCATTATGAGCAACACTTTGTAAGCCTGCAAAAGAAGAGATGCTATTAGACAGGGTCCAGCAGAGTGTTTTAAGCATGGCTGAAGTTCCAGTGGAATACTGTATCAGCATGTAGTCAAGTTTTATCCTCACTGGGATCAGAGACCTGATTCAACATCATGTACAGTAGACCACAACACTTCCATCCACTTCCACAAGGGGGGATGCAAAGCCCTCCCCCAGCACTCCCAACACCCTTGAGATGTTAATTTGTCAACTCCAGAGATGACTGAACTCTAGCATTTAGAGGTTTGCTCTTTTCTGCAGAATTCAGCAACAGGAACTTTGCAACATCTAAGTTGGCCTAAACTAAGAAAAGCAGGTCAGATACTAGATTTATAGTACTGCCACATTCACCATTCACCGCATTGAGTCTCAAGAGGCACATACTAGAAAACTTTAACACCACAAAACAGTTACTTAATGCTTTTCTTGTGAAGCACAGGGGATCTGATGGTACACCTAGGGTACTAGTATTTTTGCTTCAGATTTTCTAGAAACAAAATGGATTTGTAGACCCTCTTATCTCCAAAAGCAAACTGCCAAGCTCAAATGCAACACAGCCTAGCACAGCATCCCTCTAAAAAATGTTTTGCAATTACCTTCAATTAGCAAGGCCTCGACTCTGCAACATCAGTAACAGGTCAAATAGCTTCTCACACCGGAGGCACAGGTACCCTCTTGTCTAGGGCAGCCTGCAAAGCAACAAAACACTTACAGAACTTGAAGCACTATTAACAGATCAATCAAGATTTTGTGTTACTGAAATAGCAAGTTTCATCAGCTGTATTTGTGCTTAATTTCACAAGCACAGCCTACTCTTACGCTTCCATATACATCCCACAAAATTTTTAATGCTCAGCCCATTTACTGATCTTCTGAGACTAATTTTCAAAACACATTCACAGAGCAAAAGGAAGTAGTGTTTCACTCTCAGCTTTCCACAGGAATTGTCTGTCAAACTCAGCCTAAGGTACGGGGGGCTGCAGCAGATAGAAGCAAACGACAACAGCAGCATGATCACCACAGGTCATCTGCTGAACCGTGCCACCATCACACACGGCCTCTTCACATCTCAGGGATATAAATTACTTTTCATGGGTACAGGCAATACAATATTTACCTTGCACAGCAATAGCTTCATCTCCCAGTGCCTGCAACAAAAGAAATTAAAAAAAAAAATAAAAATCAGAGTCCCTCAGCCGCTACGGCCAAGCCTACACCTCCTAACAAGGGATCACAGAGGTAGATACATCAGATAGGAGCGAAAGACAAAGTTGTTCGTCACAGGATATTCTGCTGAACTATGCCATCATCACTGCATCTGCCTCAGAATTATAGTACCAAGCAATCACCTCTTGCAACAGCTTTGAAAAATTAAGTTCTCCCAATAAAACATAGTAAGAAATGCTCCAGAGTTTCTGAATACTAGCAAACATCAATTGCTTCTGCACATTAGTGGAAACTGATCCCAAAGCAGTTCTCCCTACGGTTCTCACCAGGTGATGTTTCTTCTGCAAGTCCTCCAAGTGCACAACTCAAAGCCTGGAAGAAAAAAAAAAAACAAACCTTATCAGCAGCATATTCAGAAGTCAAACCATCAAGAGGAATTCTAAGATGTCGTGCCTCAGAGGAAAGTTATGGTGGTAAAAGTTCTCATCACTCTCTTGGTCAAGAGTAGCAAATAAGTGTCATCATTGTGGCACCAGAGGGAAAACCTGGCTCCAGGCATAAAGCCTGCCTACTAACGCTATTAGAACAAAAGATACTATCCAGACAAACACTAAGCACCATTTTATGTTGAATTTTCAAGGATATTTCTTACCTGGCAAAGTAGCATCAAGTCTCCAAATTTGGTGGCAGATCTGGAAGAGATACAACAGTTTCAGATGCTTGTAGAACATGGGGAAGAACCTCCAGCAGCGACACTAAGCACAGAATAAAGCCTCAGCACAGAGTTTTCAGAAATCACTTCTGTCCACTACTCGTTATACCAAAACCATCATAGGCTCTCTGATTTAGTTAACATCAATCCTGACAGTTACGGGTGTTTCAAAACATGTATCTGTCTGCTTTCTCCAAACAACAACTACTCATTGCTGTGGACAGTGCAACAGCAGTAATGAAGGATAAAAGGTACCCAGGGTGCTATTGTGGTCTGGCTGGAGGCTGGACTAATGGTTCAGAAACAGGAGCCTCACAACCACTTTCCAGTACAAAGACATGACTTTCCCAGTAGAAGAGGACTGCCCGAAGAGACACCACAGGCCGTCACTGGATTACAAATGCTGGTCCTGTAATTTACTGAGATACAAGAGTACTCCAGGCGAGTTGCTAGAAGAGTACCTACACATTGTTTCTCAATTTAAACTCCATATTTCAGAAGTAGTGTCACCGAAATCAGGAATGAACCTCTTAACACTAATGTCATCTTAAGAGCAGGCACTCTCTTTATTCGGTGCTGGGGACATGGGGGATCTCTCCACCCAACATATCTGCCAAATGTGAGATTCACAGAAACTTAAATCTATACAGAATGTGCATAGTCACTACATTTCCCAGAACTCATTATCATATTTATATCACCCTAGCACATGCACATTAAGTCCATGAGGGTTTTCATGGAGGGTCTTGGGTGGTCCCTAGTGGTGTTCAGTGGTCACACATGTGTGAGCTCTCGGTTGTTCTTTCCATACAAGGCCTTGACTTGGAGCATCCTTCTGTTTGTCCCGCTCTTTGACCACTACAGCTGGTTTGAGCTGATAATAGAGAAACTGTGTACATTGGGGAAGATAAATGCAGAAGCTACCTGCAACAGTGCCATTTATTTTGCAAGCTTAAGGATGTGGTATTCTTCACTGTTTGTTCTTGCTCATAATTGCAAGAGGCACTTTTAATCTTTTAGTTACATGTGTACATATCCATCAGACTCTCAGTTCCTGGTTGTAACAATTCCCCCCCTTTGAGAGTTCCAAAGTTCATCCTTTGGGAGTCTCCCCTAAGTTGGTTATATAATATTTTTGACCCTCAGGATTACAAAGACGATCACAACAGGAGGTGATTAGTGCTAGACAGTGAATCATTAGACAAGATATGGTAATTACGAAAACTATCATAATAGCAACAAACAGCTGTTTAGCCCATGCCAAGTTTGGATGCCTGTTGTTTAACCAAGACCAATCAAGTCCCTCCCTTTTTTTAATAACCAAAGCCAGATCATGTATTTGTTTAATTTTCCCTTCATTGATTTCAGAATTATCAGTTGAATTGAAATTCCTTGAAATTCTTCACATCCATGATTATGTTTTAACAACAAATAGCCAATTGCTGCCCCAGGTCTTTAAAGTGGCTTGTCTAAGCTGACTTAATTCTTCTTCTATAGCTGACAATGCTTGTGAAGTATCACTGATATTTTTCACTAAGGCACAACCTAGTCTCTTCATTGTCTGATAATTCCTCACAGCTCTGACTCCCAGGGTTAAAAAGGCTGTCGCTGAGATCATCCAGAAGGTAATTTCATGTGGACTAAACTAGACTTTACATTAGAGGTACTACTACAAGACAAACGTGGCACACTTAAAAACATTTCTACAAGATTGGGTACAATTGACAAATCTCACACAACTTTCTGCAGGAAGAGTTCCCAATTCTCACTGTAATCATCTTTCTATCTAACTTCTCACTGTTCTGCCCTAAATTTTCAAAATCAGTATTACTATAGTTTGTAGAAAGGTGACTGCTCCAGCATAAAGTTTCTGCACTGGGGAGTAACACTCTTTCCAGAGGACAGGCCTTATTACCCATTTCCCAACTAATGGTCTTTCCATCTGGAAGTTTAGTGCCATATTGGAAGGTTTAATTTCTAACAAAGTCTAACGGAGTTGGTACTCCAACTAAACATGATGTGAACACATCAGTGTCAGATTTTCCTGGCTGTAGACAAAAGGTAGAAGTATTTATTGCTTTAGTAGCTAGTTGTTCCCACAGATTTGCCTCTGGGTCCCATAAGGGTAACTTGTGTAGATGCTGCCCTGATTCCAAATCTCTCTTTCGACATTGCATCCCAAAAGTTACACACCTTACCCATTCTCTTCCTTTACTTTGGGCCATGGAGACTAACAGAGTTCATGCATACAACCATGGCAATAACTACAGCCCAAGTCCTCATCATCTCTGGAGCCTTAGCTTTTAACAGGTCTTCAGTTGCAGCGGACTTCCACTGTACCAGGGCTGATGCTGGCTTTACTCAAGTGTACTGGACCCAGGGTTCTATCCCTTTAACAGCAGTATATGTTGTCAGGAGCACAATTTTACATATATCCAGTCTCCAGAATGGTGCTGGTGAACTAGAGTGTCTATGACAAGAGGTTCCACTAGTACAATGTGCTTTTGGAGAGCTGCAAGAGTTTTTCCTAAAGAAACCTAGTAAGATTTTAAGTCCATCTCCCCTTTTACATGGTCTTCTTTCTCCTGAGACTACTGGCATTTGATATGGCCTTCCATACACTACTTCACAGGGGCTAATTTTATTATTGGACCCTGGTTGTATCCTAACCCTTAGAAGTGCTAATGGGAGTTTCTCCAGCCATTTCAAATAAGTCTTATGGCATATCTTACTTATTTGTCATTTCAAAGTTTGATTTGTCCTTTCTAGCTTCCCACTTGATTGCAGTCTCCATGGCATGTGGAGATCCCATTGAATTCCCAGGACCTGGCTCAACCTATGCATTACTTCCATTACAAAATGTGAACCCCAACCTGATTACATTCCTATTGAGACCCCAAACCTTGGAATTATTTTAATAATACCTTAACAACTCCCTCGCCTTGTTGGTGTGCCAAGGAAAAGCTTCCAGCCATCCTGAGAAGGTATCCACCAGAACTAACAAGTACTTGTAGCCACTTTGCCTTGGTAATTCTTAAAAATAAATCTGCCAGTAATCCCTGTTTTTTTCCCCATTTGGTAACTCCAGGAGATCTCTTCCTGTTCATCAGGTTATTCTTCTGGCAAGTTACACACCTTTCAGTCACAGATTTAAGTATTTCTGTCATTGTTACACTAATAACCTGATCACAGAAGCTATCCATTATGGCCTCACTTCCCCAAAGCATCATGTTTTTCCTTTAAAATCTTGATCATTACCTGTGTAGGCAGCACTATAGCTTGCTTATTGGGGGTTATTAACCAACCCTTTCAATTCATTGCTGCCTTCAGATGCAGTGCTAGATGTCTATCTGCCTTACTATAATCAGGCTCTGACGCCAACAATTCTATCAGCTTGGCCTGTACTAATGCAACTATGCTTTCTTCTGCTACCTCCTTAGCAGCCTTATTGGACAATTAACGCCCCACATTTACCACAGCTTGTCCAGAGTGGTGAGCTCTACAGTACATTTATGTAAACATCTAAGTTGGCCTAAACTAAGAAAAGCAGGTCAGATACTAGATTTATAGTACTGCCACATTCACCATTCATCACATTGAGTCTCAAGAGGCACATGCTAGAAAACTTTAACACCACAAAACAGTTACTTAATGCTTTTCTTGTGAAGCACAGGGAATCTAATGGTACACCTAGGGTACTAGTATTTTTGCTTCAGATTTTCTAGAAACAAAATGGATTTGTAGACCATCTTATCTCCAAAAGCAAACTCCCAAGCTCAAATGCAACACAGCCTAGCACAGCATCCCTCTAAAAAATGTTTTGCAATTACCTTCAATTAGCAAGGCCTCGACTCTGCAACATCAGTAACAGGTCAAATAGCTTCTCACACCGGAGGCACAGGTACCCTCTTGTCTAGGGCAGCCTGCAAAGCAACAAAACACTTACAGAACTTGAAGCACTATTAACAGATCAATCAAGATTTTGTGTTACTGAAATAGCAAGTTTCATCAGCTGTATTTGTGCTTAATTTCACAAGCACAGCCTACTCTTACGCTTCCATATACATCCCACAAAATTTTTAATGCTCAGCCCATTTACTGATCTTCTGAGACTAATTTTCAAAACACATTCACAGAGCAAAAGGAAGTAGTGTTTCACTCTCAGCTTTCCACAGGAATTGTCTGTCAAACTCAGCCTAAGGTACGGGGGGCTGCAGCAGATAGAAGCAAACGACAACAGCAGCATGATCACCACAGGTCATCTGCTGAACCGTGCCACCATCACACACGGCCTCTTCACATCTCAGGGATATAAATTACTTTTCATGGGTACAGGCAATACAATATTTACCTTGCACAGCAATAGCTTCATCTCCCAGTGCCTGCAACAAAAGAAATTAAAAAAAAAAATAAAAATCAGAGTCCCTCAGCCGCTACGGCCAAGCCTACACCTCCTAACAAGGGATCACAGAGGTAGATACATCAGATAGGAGCGAAAGACAAAGTTGTTCGTCACAGGATATTCTGCTGAACTATGCCATCATCACTGCATCTGCCTCAGAATTATAGTACCAAGCAATCACCTCTTGCAACAGCTTTGAAAAATTAAGTTCTCCCAATAAAACATAGTAAGAAATGCTCCAGAGTTTCTGAATACTAGCAAACATCAATTGCTTCTGCACACTAGTGGAAACTGATCACAAAGCAGTTCTCACCAGGTGATGTTTCTTCTGCAAGTCCTCCAAGTGCACAACTCAAAGCCTGGAAGAAAAAAAAAAAAAACAAACCTTATCAGCAGCATATTCAGAAGTCAAACCATCAAGAGGAATTCTAAGATGTCGTGCCTCAGAGGAAAGTTATGGTGGTAAAAGTTCTCATCACTCTCTTGGTCAAGAGTAGCAAATAAGTGTCATCATTGTGGCACCAGAGGGAAAACCTGGCTCCAGGCATAAAGCCTGCCTACTAACGCTATTAGAACAAAAGATACTATCCAGACAAACACTAAGCACCATTTTATGTTGAATTTTCAAGGATATTTCTTACCTGGCAAAGTAGCATCAAGTCTCCAAATTTGGTGGCAGATCTGGAAGAGATACAACAGTTTCAGATGCTTGTAGAACATGGGGAAGAACCTCCAGCAGCGACACTAAGCACAGAATAAAGCCTCAGCACAGAGTTTTCAGAAATCACTTCTGTCCACTACTCTTTATACCAAAACCATCATAGGCTCTCTGATTTAGTTAACATCAATCCTGACAGTTACGGGTGTTTCAAAACATGTATCTGTCTGCTTTCTCCAAACAACAAACTACTCATTGCTGTGGACAGTGCAACAGCAGTAATGAAGGATAAAAGGTACCCAGGGTGCTATTGTGGTCTGGCTGGAGGCTGGACTAATGGTTCAGAAACAGGAGCCTCACAACCACTTTCCAGTACAAAGACATGACTTTCCCAGTAGAAGAGGACTGCCCGAAGAGACACCACAGGCCGTCGCTGGATTACAAACGCTGGTCCTGTAATTTACTGAGATACAAGAGTACTCCAGGCGAGTTGCTAGAAGAGTACCTACACATTGTTTCTCAATTTAAACTCCGTATTTCAGAAGCAGCACCTACCTGTTTTGAAGCCATACGAGGAAAGTGTAGTTGGTGCATCTTAAACTGAAAATGAAACAGTATCCATTAGTTTTTCTTCTTTGATTAATTAAGATGTTCACACAGTCTTGAAATATGCGAGAAAAATTCAAAACAATACTGACCCCTACAGCAAAGCTCTCTGATGCCATCTACACTTCAGCTCTTTTGAGAAAAGGCCACAAAAATAGTTGGACCATATTTTTAAGCAGGATAGAACCGCTGAAGTTTTTTATTTGCTCCGGCTCCAATTCTAGTGTATACCACCAGCAGCCATGAACTTCGTTTGGCTGCTCAGAAAGGACCATGCAGTGTTTCAGCCATGCCAGACACACCATGACATTCTATTCCATGCCCAGCTCAGATATGTTGGTATTCATCACCCTCTCAGATGTCCCTACCAACATAGTTTTCATCATGTGCAGGCACATGGAACTCCAAGTGAGCTATCATGCTACTTTGTTAACATGGGGTACTTAATTCTAACACTTAGAAAACTTGCTATTACTTGCACATGACACAGGTATGGCTGGCTGCCCATTTATCAGTATCAACCGATCAAAAAAAACAATTTTGCAGGGGGCAGCCTCCATCTTTCACACAACAAAAGGGCTCTCCCCAGCCTGCCATCTGCTTCCAAGCATTAATTTACAGAGGAGTAGGCAAACCTTAATCCTACCACAATGCTACTACATTTTCCACAATACTTTCCATTTATAGGTCAAAGTTACGTCATTAAAGCCTAGTAGGGAGTTTAAAAAAAAAAAAGAGAAATCTACCGCTAATCTTTGCAGGAGGCACATGTCATCTAGCCATCTTCCAGCGGCATTCCCCACGTGAAAAGGGCTCCCAGGCTAGACCCCGCAAGGCAAGCGGCACCCCACTTCTCAGCAAACACACCTAAGCTCTTACCGCTTCCAAACCCCGAGGCGAGCCCAGGCCGCAGACTCGGCCTCTCCGCAGCGCTCGCCCGCAGGCCGCTCCCCACAAGGCCGAAGCTCCACGGGCCCGCCACCTCCGTGGGGCCTGCGCTGGCCTCCCCTTCCCGCAGAGGGGGCTCCGCAGCACCCACACTCGCACACCACCCCCTGCTGGGGTCCCCGCTAACTGCCGCCTCCTCCGGGTGGCCATGTGGCTGGAGTCCCCTCAGAGCGCCCCAGCGGCCCGGGCCGCAGACCAGGCCGCGCCGACACAATCCACCCCCATCCTCCCTGCCAGCACCCATCGGGGACCGAGGCCCATCCGCAGCGCCTCCTCACCCTCCCGCGGAGCGGCGCGGACCCACGCCGGGCGGGAACACCCCCCCCCCCCCCCCCCCCCCCCGCAACTCCCTGCCAGGGCTTCGCCTCCCCACTCAGCACCGCAAGCCAAAAAGGGCGCGTCTGCCTCTGCGCGCCCTTTATATATGCCCGGCGCTGGTCACGTGATGGCGGCGCCGCGTGCGCAGCGCTGCCCCTCCCCGCTCCGCGTCACGCGTGGGCGTGGCGCGGGGGGGCGTGGCGGGGGCCGTGGCGAGGGGAGCGATGCGCGCCGCGGCCTCACGGGCGGGAATTTTCTTCCGGGGTGCGGCCCGCTTGGGGGGGGTTTCGCTTCCGGGACGGCGCTGCGGGCCCTTCCCACCCCCGCCAGGTCGGTACCNGTCCCTCCCTGAGGGCTCCGCGGTGTCCCCCCCCGCCGGGCTCGTCCCGATCCCCCGCGGGAGGGGGGGCGGCGCGTTGTCAGCCCCTCGGGCGGGGCGGCCTGCGGTTGGCTTAGCCCCGGGGGCGAGGGGAGGGTGGGTCTCGGTCCGCCGCCCCCGCGCAGCCCCGCGCCGGGGTCCCGGGGCGCCGCGGTGGAGCTGTCAGGGGTAAAAATGAACGGCGACCGCCGCGCGCCGGCAGCGAAGGCCCGGAGTCGGCGCTTACGAGCCTTTTAGTGGGGGGAAAAACAAGGACTGTTAAATTCACTCATGTGGCTGAGGCGGGGCAGGACGAGAAAGGCGGCATCTCTCACCTCGATTCAGAATTACTGTTGTTTTTGTCTTTGCTAGGTTCCGTCGTAATTTGAAAGTAGTCAGGTTGGCCAGTCGCAGTAAATCTCAGCCCCAAAAGCCGAGACTTTTTCAGTTCCAACTCCTCCGTACAGCTCCCCAGCCTGACAGCTTCCTGACAAAGGGTCTGTCCAGCGTGAGCATCGCTTGCTGCAGATGCTGTGTCCCAGCTTATTACCAGGGCTTGACGGATCGAGAATTTCTCCAGGTCTCTGTAGTTGCACTTGCCTCACAGGATGAAAGGCATTTTCTGAGATAAGCAAGTCCAAGTCTCAGCCGGTGGCACTTTAAGTTGTAATAAAAATAGATAAGTTTCTCAGTGTGTTCTCTGTGAAGAGCGTTGCTCAGCAGGAGATCCCATTCATCCTGCACGTAAAGGATGAGCCGTCCGGCAGTGGGAAAGACAAAAATTAGGATGTCATTGTGCTGCCAGCTGAGGTGCTTAAGGTTATGAGAGATCCCTTAGCTGGGAGGACAGAAATCATCTTCTGACAAGGGTATTTTGAACCAAAAAGATAGAAACTCCCTTGCCAATCTCTAACTGAGGTTGTACCCAAAGCGTATCATAAAATGCCGCTTCCTCGATACTGAGGTAACGAAGCTATATGGGTCCTTTTCTCCCGCCATCAGTGGCAGATAGATTTTTCCCTGCCTTTGGCGCAAAAGCTCGCAAATAGCTTTTTTTGGCTCCCTTGGGAGCAGCTGACTTCTGACCGGAGCCATGTACAGCCACACTCAGCAGTTAAAGTCTGAGTGTACTTTTTTCCCCTTTCTTTTTCTGTACACCCCCAGCTGTGACCCCCTGAGAAGCAAACGGTCGGGCTGTGCCCCAGCCTGGCCTCCCCGTGTGAGCCTCCCCGGGCGCTCGCTGCCTCGGCAGGGGTGTTTGGCCTCGCAAAGGAGGCCTGCCCGCCTTGCCTTTGCTTGCCTGCCTTTGGTTGCCTTCCTTAGGAGAATGCTTTGGGGTTTATCGCTTTAGAAGCTGGTGGTTTGGGAAGACTATGAGATTACAGGCTCCCCAGTCCTGTAGGCATTTGCACGTACTCGATGTGATTCCGTCTGTGTGAGTGTTCCTGATGGTGTAAGTGAGATGGCTTTTTGAGGAAAACCCTGCGTGTGCTTAAACGCTGCAGGGTTAGTGCTAGAGATACCAGCCCTGTAAGAGAGGAAATGACTTATTCAGGTTATTTGCACTTCCATTTTTCATTGAAACCATTTCATTGTACCATCAGTACAGTATAAACGCTGAAGAGACAGTGGGGAAAAATCAAATTGATAAGATGCAGTGCTTCTCTGTGGTTTGGGGTGGGACGTCATGTAATAGTTAGCTAATCCTGCTGCTGTATCCTCCAACAAAACAAAAAATGACGAAGCTTGATGTTCTTGATTGTGCTTGGAAGAACCCCGTTCCTCTGTGCTACATTTTTTCTTTCTTTTCTTTTTTCCTTCTAAAGGGGAAGGGGGCAAAAAGTTTTCAGACCATCTTACTACGTCAGAAGAAAAAAATAAAACAAGATACCGCCCCCACTTCTTCCCCTTTGCATGTTACTCGTAACGTTACAGGTAAGAGGTTGGGTTTCTTATTTCACCGTGTTTTGTGCGTTTGAAGTTCTGTTCTTAACGTTGTGTTGATATGGATCTGTGTGCTATAGTTGCTTCCTTGTTTTTTGTGGGTTTTATTGCTTTCTTCTAAAACTAGGGGAAGGGGAGAAGAAGCCTTTAGACATGGCGCTGTTAAGCTGCACCTCATGAAGTTTTGTGCGCCCCTGATCTCAGCTACCCCAGAGACACGCAGCCGCCCAGCCATTTAGTAATCTCTTTGCACGACTTCACAAGATTGACAGGCTGTCCTGCAGCTTCAGGTTTAGTAACATATTTTGCCAAGTTTGCACAGAGTCTGCTTTGGCATCTGAACATGCGCTATCCTGCAACCTTCATAGATTAAACAAAAAAAAGTCCCTCAAAGGCACGCATGCCTTACTGTGTGCTAGTCCCTTTGATTCTGAGATTTCTTGGAGCAGGCACTGTGAGCCTTAGTATTCCCAGCCTGCCTGAAATTGTTTTGATATCTGCAGCACTCTGCTTAATCGACACTTCAGATGCCATCCAGCTTGGAAGCTGTTCGTGCCACGAGTGGTCTTTAACATANTTTTTTTTTTTTTTTGGGCAAGTTTACATCTAATTTTGGATCATTCTGAATTTTTACCATATATGGTCAGGGCTCCTTTTCAAACTTTGCCAAAATGAAACGTGATGATTGTAGAAAAATGAATTATGGAAGGAAAACTAGGAGAGCTAGTTTGTTAATCCCCATTGTTCATAAGTTATATTTTGCTGCATGCAATATCTCAAACTGCACAAACGTCAGGTTCTTTTGCCAGGGAGTCACTCGTGCCCAGTGGATGGTCTGATAAGCTGGTGTTTAGAACTGGATTCTGTTCTTTTTCTTTCACCGGCATGTTATATGTTTTCTGCCACGTGTCAGAAACGCCACTTACGAATAACTTGGGTTTAATGATGTACTTAAGATGCTTTGAGGTCAAACGTGTGCTGGTCAGCGTTTGAAAAGCCTCTGAGGAGGATTTAGGACCTGGTGTCTCCTTCCTGATTCCTGTTCTGCATAGGAAGGATAGCAATATTACTTTCCTTTTTCAAAGTGTTTAGAAGGTACAAGTGCTAAGTATTTTGATCCATTATGCAATCCGTTGCCTATTTTTAGTGCCTGAACCATTTTTAATGTTCTTTGTACAATGCAAATGTGCTTTTATTGAGGCTGACAGAACAAACTGTTTCAAGCACTTAAGCCACAGGGAATGGGGATCTATCGGGGACTGGTTTAACATAACTCTTGTGAAAGGTGGTGTACAGCACCTAAAGATCAGAGGACTGCTGCGAGGCACCTGTAAATTAATTGGTGAGAGACTTCTCTAAAAATCCCAGTATTTCAAACTGCATGAAAGTAGGTGAAAAATGTTTTAAATGCAAATGATAGACTAGCTCTGTTAACGTTGGTATTTTTTACCCCCTTTCCAGTAGGGTCGTGCACCTGCAACTGGGACAGCCATGGAGAAGAGTGGGAACATTCAGCTGGAGATTCCTGACTTCAGTAACTCTGTCCTGAGCCACCTGAATCAGTTACGCATGCAGGGTCGCCTGTGTGACATCGTGGTCAACGTCCAGGGGCAAGCTTTCCGTGCTCACAAGGTGGTGCTGGCTGCCAGCTCGCCCTACTTCCGCGACCACATGTCCTTGAACGAAATGAGCACCGTTTCCATTTCTGTCATCAAGAACCCTTCTGTTTTCGAGCAGCTCCTTTCCTTTTGTTACACCGGTAGGATATGTCTGCAGCTGGCTGACATCATCAGTTACCTAACGGCCGCCAGTTTCTTGCAGATGCAGCACATCATAGACAAGTGCACACAGATTCTCGAGGGAATTCATTTCAAAATTAATGTGGCAGAGGTGGAAGCAGAATTGAGCCAGACCAGGACAAAGCATCAGGAGAGACCACCGGAGTCTCACCGGGTCACACCAAATCTAAACCGTTCTCTCAGCCCGCGTCACAACACCCCGAAGGGGAGTCGCCTGGGCCAGGTTAGCACGGTGCTGGACATTCGGGAGCTCAGCCCACCTGAGGAGTCCACCAGCCCCCAGATAATTGAGCAGAGTTCGGATGTGGAAAGCAGGGAGCCCATACTACGGATTAACAGAGCGGGACAGTGGTACGTTGAGACGGGAATGGGAGACCGCGGCGGACGGAACGACGATGATGTTCGGGTGCTAGGAGGAGTACGCATTAAAACAGAGAACCTGGAGGAGTGGCTTGGGGCAGATCATCAGCCATCGGGAGAAGATGGGAGCAGCGCTGAGGAGGTCACTGCTATGGTGATCGACACCACGGGCCATGGATCGATGGGCCAAGAGGCTTATGCGTTAGGGTCCTCGGGGGCCAAAGTGGTCAGGCCAACCAGCAGTGAGATTGACAGGTGAGTTTGCTTTAGCTTAATTACTGACCTTGGCTTGGTAAGAGGAGATTGTGCAAGATTTTCACTTGGCTGGGTTGGTCGCTTTGGAAAATTTCATCCTTCTATTTCCTGTGGCCACCTTGAGGATAAGCACTGAAGGAATTTTTTCCTGGTGTTAGGAAGTGTATCCGGTTTGGGTTATAGTCTTTTGGCTGGGTAGTGATTAGCCCAGGATCTCCAGGTACAGGCTAGCTTGGGAAATTAATTAGCACTTGGAGGTGCATAGGTTGGATTCTCTACCTCTCAGTGTTTCAACTGAGGTGAGATTTTTGTCTAAAGAAGATGTTCATTTCAGCCTCTGTAGATTCCAGGCTCAGCATCGGAATTAATGAGGTCACATACAATATGTGTTACACAAAGTGTCATTGCAATGATGCCTTCTGGCCTGAAAATCTGGGGGTGGTTCTGTCTGAGAAACACGCTGGTCACCAGCTGTAGGTCAAGAGGAAATTTTCTTCCTGGTGCTCCAGGACAGCAGTGGGTTGTGGGCTTCCATCTTCTGAAGCAGTTGAAGTGGGGAGCCCAACGGCCTCTGCTGTTGTTTTGATTTATATGGAAGAGCAGAAAGCCTTTATTGAAAATAGGTGGTGACATCCGCTGTGTTTTGATTCTCCATCCATCTTCTTCCCCTCTACTCCAGCATTTGTTTTCTTGCTCTTAGCTCAGCCCAAAGAACGGATCTGATAAAGGGCAGATCTGTTGTGTTTGGGGGGCTTTGTGAATGTGGGGTTTCCCTTCACATCTGCCTCTCTTCTCTTCTAGCTCAATCCCTCTGGTCCCATCGGGGAGCAGCTATGTGGAAGCAGTGGATATTCTGTCACTTGTCGCTTAATAAATCAGTGTGTGGGAATGATCTTGAGCTGGTTCTTGGGAGAGTGATCCTTGCCTAGTTCCTTAACTCTTTTCCACGGAACAGCTCGCCTCCAGCATCTCTTTTTGCACTGTACTCCATATCCACTGTTTCCTACCTGGAGTCCACCACATCACTTTTGTTTCACACTTAGAAGGGGGAGGAGGGCGAGGGTGGTGAAGGAGAGGTGCCCTTAGAGGAATGGTTTCTTCTCCTCTTGTGCAGTTCCTGAGTCACTGGGCCCATGGTCGGTTTGCTTGCGATAGCAACCGAAAAGCTCTCTGTTACTAAACTGGAAGTCAGATGACTCAGTTTTATCTTTCAGATGTTAAGACTGAAACCACAGACCAGTATGACTTGGTTTTTCCTTCATACTTGCGCTGTTCCACCTCCTGTGTGTTAGCTGGTGAGGATGAAGAGATGCTATGCAGGTGCCTCCATTGCTCACCCGTTGTTCTAAACATCACAGTGACCTGATGCCCATTAAAAACTCCATTTACACTCTTCCCCCACCCCACAGATTTAGCCCTTCTGGCAGCATGGTTGCTGTGACTGAGCGGTACAGATCAAAAAGCGAGTCTCCCGGGCGGATGGATGAGCCCAAGCAGCCCAGTTCCCAGGTAGGCAGATCAAGAAGTTTGCAAGTAAATGTTGGCATTGAAGGTGAAGGGGGCTGTGTTGTGCTGAAGTGTGTAATATTCTATATTTGCGAGCAATACTGTTTGTGAAAGAAGAACCTTTTACTGTTGCGAAGGGTTTAGTTGCTCACACTGAGAATGTATGCCGTCGGTATGTGATTTAAAACTGATTTTGGCTGTTGTTTGGGATTTTGGCCAGATACCTGGAAAACATGAGGAGTTTCTCACCGTTGTCTGAGGGCATAAATATCAACCTTCGTTCTGGGCAGGCCACCAACTCCTGAGGAGAAACCCCATTTGCCTGCAGAGTTGGCTCTGCCCTAAAACACTGACAGCAAATGTCTGAGCTGAGGGAGGAGGTGTTAGCTGGCTTCTGTGGAAGACTGAGGGGTGACAACAGCTGAACCTTTCCATGCTAGTATCAAAGCCATTCCAAAAAGCCCTCCAGGCACTACACCAGTAAACCTTTAGGGTGGAGTGTCAAAGGACTGTGGATTTGTGCAGAGGTCTCTGTCGCGTCCTCAAGGGACTATGTTGCATAGCAGAATTGCAACTTAAGGTAACTCTGAATTCTCTGCTTTCTTGAGCTATGGGCACATTTTTGGGGTAGGAAAGAGAGATACGCAGAAATGCAGGAGGGCAATGGGCTATAGTGCAGCAAAGCAGGACACAGTGGTAATACCTGTGCCTAATCATTTTGATCTAATTTTTTGTTGCATGCAGTCAGTATTGCAGTGCCACTGTAGTGCAAGTGTATCACCCAACACTGTGTAGAACGACTCTTGAGTGCCTGGCAGATAAGTCATGTGTCGGTTTGTAATCAGATGACTTTGCTGGAGGCAGGTGAGGAGTTACCAGGCTGCTTTGCCCTTGAGTAAGACCAAGTGAAGCAAGGGGAAAAAACATCATGATTGCTGTCTGCTAACTTTGTAATACACTTCCATAGAACAAAAGATACTTTTTTGTCCCTATTTTGCCAAAGCTTTGTTTTGTGTCCTCAGAATACATCTAGAAAATTTCAGGTCAAACTAACCCTCCAGGGCAAATGTGACGTACAAAGCAGTTTTAGCTCTACGTACAGAAAAGCTGCTAGTATTTCTCCATTGTGAGATGGCCTCGAACATAAAACGGTAGGCTACCACCTACACAGGAAGTATCATCACCTTCCGATCTTCTGGTATTGCCATACCCATGCTAAAAACAGTCTGCCCATTTCCCCTGCCTGGTGGCAGTGGCAGCGTGGAGAGAAAGTACCACAGCTTTGTGCATCTCCTGTAGTCCTGAGCGGCTTACCACTGCTTGTGCAGTCAGATTCAACAGGGCCTGGCACAGTTACACTGCTGCTTGCGTGTGCACAGCCCTGCTTGCCAGAGGAGAGGCTCTTCTGCTGTTGCACTGTTTGCTTGTCCGCGTTTGGCATCATCGGGGAACAGTATAAGAGCTGGGAGTGCAAATACTTCATCCTCCAGCATGGAGGCATTCAGGAGGCTGGCTGTTTGCGCACCTTCTGAATACAATAGCCAGAAGCTGTCCTAGAGCCCGAGCTTGCCGTTCAGCGTTACCCTTGGCTGTTTGTCTTTCTGGCTTCAGAAAATAACGAGGAGCCAGCTAGTCCTTGCTGCGTGACTCGGGCCAGGCGTGCCAGCTCTCTGTGCTGCAGATCCTCCCCTGCAACGCTGCGGGGCTGGGATGAGTTACACAGCCATTGAGGAAAGCGTGATTCATTATAAAACAAATCCCAAATGACACCTGAATAAATACCTGTGTAAAGTGGTACCTGAAGAGTTTCAGATGTGATTTGTCGTTTATTCCACCTTAGTTTTACTGCAAGCTCATCAATTGCCTTTGTTTTTTAACCTTTAGTAAGTAAAGAGAGCATGATATACAGTATTTTAATCAAACTGGCCCAAGTTTTTTAAAAAGTAACATGTATTGACACGTTTGGTCCACAACTCAATCAGTGGCTAAGCACCCTCCTGACGAGGGCTGTATTTTCCTCTTGGCAGAAGGAGCCACCATAGCAGAGGTTTCTAATTGATTGCTCATTTGTCTTCAGCCCCAAGGCTCCAGTTAAGCACTTAAATATGTGCTTGAGGTTGAAGACATTAGTGCTGCCGATTTCAAGGTTTGGCACATGCTTCAGTGCTTTACTGGCTGGACTGGGGCCTGATCTTCTTTCCTGCAGTTTGTTTTAGGCTGCTTGTTATTTAAATCTCTGTCGCTTCCTTTGCAGGGGGAGGAATCGGCCATGCTTGGAGTGAGCGGTTATGTGGAATATCTCCGGGAGCAGGAGGTTTCAGAGCGCTGGTTCCGGTACAACCCACGGCTCACTTGCATTTACTGCGCCAAATCCTTCAACCAGAAAGGCAGCCTGGACCGGCACATGCGTCTCCACATGGGCATCACGCCTTTTGTCTGCCGCATGTGTGGGAAGAAGTACACCCGCAAGGATCAGCTGGAGTATCACATCCGCAAGCACACGGGCAACAAGCCTTTTCATTGCCACGTCTGTGGCAAAAGCTTCCCTTTCCAGGCCATCCTCAACCAGCACTTTCGCAAGAACCACCCTGGCTGTATGCCTCTGGAGGGGCCCCACAGCATCTCCCCCGAGACCACCGTCACGTCTCGGGGGCAGGCGGAGGAAGAATCTCCTCCACAGGAGGAGGCTGTTGCTGTGGGGGAGACGGCACAGGGATCTGTGTCCACAACTGGGCCGGATTGAAACACGGCTGCAGAGTCTGGGGAGAAAGGACCGTCTTCCCATTTTTGGCTCTAAAGAGTCAGCACCAACCTGGCAGGCTGGTACTGTAATTAGTGCAATGCCACCACTGGACAGAAAGAAGCTCCCAAGATGTTGCCAAAATTGCAAAATCTTTCTCTCTCTCTCTCTTTTTCTCAACTCCCCCCCCGACACACACACACACACATGGAGTGTTAAAAGTTTTTCTCCCTTATTCCTCCTCCTCTCGGAGAAAAAAAAAACAACTGTGTCAATCAACTTCTTATTCAGGGATCGACAGGATTTTAAATTTTTTTAATGTTCTGTAGTGATCTGGGACGAGCAGTCATTTGTATTTCTCGACAGCATTTTGGCCCAGCAGCTGGGTCCCGCCGGCTGTCAGCCGTGCAGACCCGGTGAGCCTGGTGTCGGGGCTGCTCCTCGCCCTGCCTGCTGGTCCAGCTCAAGGGGCAAGCAGGGGCAAAGCACTGTTGCCTTCCTCCACTCCCCAGGCAGTTGCCACGTTAAAAAAAGACTGTCCTGGTGGAACCTGCCTTGCCCGAGTGTGTTTATCCCTGACTTATTTTTGGTGTGTCTCTTTTTACCTTTTTACTTAAACTATTATTTTAGGGCTTTTGGCTTGCCCATTCCAGGCGTGCGGCCTCAACGCCCTTTGTTACAAGCTGGCACGGCTATAAAGTGATTTTCTAGAGGTCAGCAGAATTTGAAGCACTTCGGCTACTGAAAGCGAAATTTAGCAGCTGTGAGGTTTGCATGAGGCTCTGATGTGTTGGGCGAAGGGTTGGAGGGGTTTTTCAGAGGACGTTGTCCTTTGCTGTTGCTGATCGGGAGAGTTCAGAGCACTCTGACATCCTGACCGGTGCACTGCCATGCTTCAGATGTTGCCGGACATTAGGAAGAGTTTTTCTGGACGGGCTGAATTGCGGAGTTAGAGGCTGGCTACCAAAGTCGTCCTTCACCCCTGCTCCCCTCTCAACACGCACTTGATCTTTTATAACAGCAATATGGTATACTGAAATACTGTTGTCCCAGCCAAGCAATCGTGAGTGGTTGCTTTTAAACGTGTTTCTACAAACTAGTTTGATAACTTTTTTATCAATGAAATGCAAAAAGGAAAGAAAACCCTACTTTATTTCCTTGTAACAGTTCAGGGAACTTAAAAGTGAATGGTTCCTAGAGCAATCACAACTCTGTCCCCTTGCATGGACTTAAACTTTTGTATTCTAAGCAGCTCTGATGTTTAGAGCAAGGTAAGCAAACCCGGAGAGACATGCCTGCGTTGTGTTTTGTAGGTGTTTGCACGTGCTTACGTGTTTCATAAACAGAAAAGCATGGGACAGGTAGATAAGTGCAAATATCTTGACATCTTTTGAAGAAGTCTTCTAAAAAAATATGCAATACTTTAAGAGTTTTCTCTGGTTCTGATGCCGAGTTGTTCATGACAGAGGGGGAAAATGAACGACAGGTTGCGCAGATTGGGCTTGGGAGAGGACGTTTGGTTGAAGGAGTTCTCTTGAGGATGTATAACGTGTACAGTAAGGAAGGATGAAGTTCTGATCCCTAAGGTGATGGGAGGAACAATGAGACTGAAAAAGGAATACACTTCATCTTGCTTTGGCAAAGCAAGCTGAGCGAGCGGTTAGAGCGCGGGCTTGGCGAGCAGGAGACTTACCAAGTGAAAATAAAGCTTGCCCCGCAGTCTGACTGCACAATTTTGGGCATGTGGAAACATCTGCAGCTCTCGCTTTCCCCACCTGCAAATTGGGACTTGGGAGCCTTTTCCTGCCTGTTTAGAGGGAAGAATTTGGAGAAGGATGATGTATTCCTGCCTTGCTTTCTATATTTTTCTGTCTCACTGTTCCTCCCGTGTCTCTCTCAAAAAGCTCTGATGTTTTTGTGGCTCTAAGACATGGCTCTAATGTTTTTGTGTGTGTGGTGAAAGGCAGGGCTTGGTGCCAGGATCACGCGTAAGAGGTGTGTGCTCCTAAGAGAGGAACCTTTGCAGGTGGTGTGAGCCCGGCACCTGCAGTGTACAATTTCATTGACCATTTCAAACAGGAAAACTGACATTTCACCTGCGTTTTCCTTCTGTCCCTTCTTCCTCCTCTCCTGTCAAGTGCATCGTCACACAGTGAATGATTTTCTAAGCGGCCACCCGAGGGACCAGCCCCATTGGGTTTCCTGTCGAAGGTCAGACCGGATTGTACCAAAAGAGAAAGGTTCCCAGAGAGCAGTCGCAGAAGATGAGAGATAAGAGGGTGGCTAAGGTAGGTTTCGTTGCAATCGAGGTGTGGGAAGGAGCGGAGACGCGCAGAGTATGCTGCTTTAGTCATAGCTTTTGAAGTTACCAAAAATCAAAAAGTTAAAAACTTTGAAATCCTATCCTGTTCACACTAGAGAGCATCAAAAGTTACTTTTAGTTGCTTAAAAGATTTTTAAGTGTTTTAAAATAGAACTTTTAAAAGAATACTACCAAACTATAAAAACATTAAATTATTTATATACATATATTATATATAAATATAGTGGGAAAGTTTCCCTGATAAGCTTGCTGTGAAGAGAAGGGTGAAGGTGCAGTAACTGCTATACAAGCAACATTTTCCTGAAACAGATGGCAACCAATCCATCAAAGCGTAGTGATGAAGGGCTGACATAAAAATGGTGAATGCCTTTATTCCTATGGCATAGCTGTGAGTTTCCCGAGCAGGTTTTTGTTTTACTGTATCGATACTGTGAAGGGAGGAGCATCCTAACAGGCCAGGATGCCAGCAGTGCGTCCTGCCTTGCTGATTCACTACTTTCAATTGGCCTGGTGAAAACCATGAAGTTGGTCCTTCATATCGTACTAGGCTAGTCTGAAAACAAAGCTTGTGAAAGGTTTTCATTTTTTCCTCTTTTATGTTGGTTTTTGTTTTGTTTTGTTGGTTTTTTTTGGTCCAGAGGTTGCCACTGTATAAACTATCATTTCTGATTGCATGCAAAAGAGCCAATATCTTGCCCGGGCCTCACTGAGGTGAAGTTTATAGCTTGTAGCTAGAGTCAGTATAAGGTATGGTAGTGGGAATCATTTTAATATTATTTCTGTACATTTAATGGATGTGTATGTGTATGTATGTGTGAGAATCATGGTGTCTCTAATGTTTTCTTGAACAGCGCGGAAAGCAGTTTAGGCCCATCCGCACTAGAAGATGGAACCAGTTCAGAGGAATTGTTTGTTAAACTTTTCTTTCAGTAGTTGACTTCCTCAGTGCAGATGAGGCCAAGGTTTGAGAAAAAAGGTGTTGGAGGTCAAATATGGTATGGGAAAACCTCATGTGAATTTTCCGGCAGCGGTGTAGCTACTTGGAGCTGCTTTCCATGTCAGAATGACACCGTCTTTTGTTGCCTCTCCGTTGGCAAACTGCATAGCTCTATGGTTGCCCTGAAGCCGTGGAGAATCAGATGCCAACTTGCCAAGTGCGAATGCTTCTGTGATGGGTTGAGGCACGGCTTTGTATTTCCATGTCTAGCTGCAGCTTTTTCCGTCTGCCAAAACTGTGATTTCAACTGTGATTTAAGGAGGATGTGAAGAGAACTCTGTTGTATTTCAATACCTCTGTACATAACATTTCTGTCCGCTTAAGAGTTAGGGCTTACTAACCCATGTGTTCGCTTGCCTCAGGCAACAGGGGGAACACGCTCTGTTTCTGCAGTTTTCTGTCTCGGAAGGGGAACACGGTTCTTTGCTGCAGCAGAGAAACCTTCCAAATGTGAAGTGTTGCAGTTATCTCCTCCTCCTTGAGCCTGCAGAAACCCCAGTGCCAAGTCACAGCGGAGTGACGTGACAGTTGCCGTGGCCGTTCCCCGCTGCTGTCCGGTTCCCTGTGAATAGCTGTGAAAATAACAAGAATTATACTAATATTGCGTTGCTGCTTTGGGGAAAAGCCAAACCTCTTCCTTTCTAGAGGATGACCCATGTGAAGCTGGGGAAGGGAAAATGCAGAAGGTCTTTTTGCTCTCTTGCGATGGGAGTATGTGAAAGCAAGCTGTGCTGCTTATTTCCAGCAGCCAGATAGAGAGGGATGAAGGAGGAGGCTTTGTGAAATGTGAATTTATACCAGGAGGCTGAGAACACGCTTAGAGCCGCTCAGTGAGATCCAGGGGTATCAGCCTGGTAAGAGTCAGAGCAGCCGATGCAGATGGGCAGTTCCTCACGTGTCCACCCATCAGGTCCAGTCCTTTGACTTACCTGCGTCTTCTCTGCAAAATTTTCAGGCTGTGATCTGTATAATTTAACTTTCGGAAGTTTGGGTGGCTGAAAGGCAGGAAGAATAGAAAGTATTTTGTGGCTCTTGCGGCTGTTTTAAGTCCAGCCGAGGTCGGTAGCAACTGACGCAGTTCCCATCTGACAGCTCTTCAGAGCTGGTACTGCACTTGGTCTCGCTGCGGTCTCGCCGAAGAGCACAGCGGGGCAGGCTCAGCAGGGAGGGCTCGGGGACAGGATTTCAGCCCTCTGCGAGATTAAGGTGGAAATAAACTGACAGGACAGATCTCCCTGCTTGTCCTGCTCTTCTTTTGTGACAGCGGGGTGACTTTGGTTTCCAGGGCAGGCTCTCCCATGCCTCTACGCAGTAGTAATTTCACTTAAAATGCGATGCCCAGTTCGGTAAATGCCTGTAAGCAGTCTGGTCCATGAGCAGAGTCCTCTTCCACCTTCGGGTGATTCAACCCTGACGATAAATTTCCAGGAGCAGAGTTGTAGCTTTTATTTGCTGCTGCCTTCATCTCTCCTGCAGAACCCAACCCATAAACAGAAAGACAGCTGAAAAGGTGCAGCTTATTTGGGTGGAAGGTAGCTTGTGAGGTAGAGTGAGTCATGCATCTTTAAAACCAACAAAAACTAGCACCCCTTAAACGTATTATTTAATATTTATAAAATTCTGCTCTGTGCTCCATGACATGCCTGCCAATTTAGCCGTACCAGCGCCTGAGTGTTTGTGCAGATTAGTGACACCAAATGCTGTTCTTGCCCTAGCAGAAATACTTTGTGGATGGGAGAAGTCAAGGAGCTGTAATTCAGGAAACTTCTGATTTTTGTCAGGGTTTGGGCTCCGAGTTTCCCCTGGGAGCTGAGCCCGGAGCCAGGACTGTGGATGGAGCTGCCGCCAGCGTAGCCTCGCCTGGCGATAGCCGTGTTCTCAGAGGTGAGCATCACTCCTGTCACGAGGTGAGATCCAGGCACAGAGCTTTGATGTCTTCAGTTGGAAGGTCCTAAAGAGGAGCTAAGTATCTTTGTTTTAATCATTGTGACTCAAAGGATATTTTAATACAGAATACATACATATATACGTATGTACCTTTATACATATATATTTATATTTGTAACCAAATAGAAGCTAGAACTATGCAAACACTACTGGCTGCTGCTTGAAACTAATGTCTACCCAAACATTTTGGAATAGAGTAGATTTGGAGCAGATCTGTTGAGGTTTTTTTGTTTTTAAATAAAATGCAGCAGATCCAAGTTTTGCTGCAGTTAGTCTTAGTTGAAACTTAGGTTATTCCTATTCTGGAACCCACTCAATTGGGTTATAAAATTATCTGAAGAGTCCTACCCTCTATAAAATATTTCCATCTGCCTTGGTATTACTGCTGAAAGGCTTTCTTTTGCGAAACATAGGAAAACACAGAGGCTGGGACTCGGAAAAGCTGAAGGTGCTGTTTGGAATGATAGTTAGAAGTAGAACCAAGAAAGGCCTGGGAGCATTTTCTTGTGGACGTAGGATTGAGTTGGCTTCAAGGAATCTTCCTACTTGTGAAACTGCCTGTTGCTGAGATGGAGACAGCGATCAACGCGTCACCGGGCTGAACTCTGGTCCCGGGGGAGGTATTGGGAATCTTCCCGCTGAAGCTGATGGTACTGGGGTTTAGTCCGCTGGGAGAAATTTCATGTGGTTCCTACCATTTCTTTGTGCCGGATCCAGTCTTTGCTTTTAGGATTAACTACGGTATATCCAGCTGTAATCTTCAGTAACCCTTGGCTTTTTATTCCTGGGGACTGTAGAAAATTCAGGTTTCCTGTAACATTATCCTCATCCCAACTGTGAACAAGTTACTACTGCTTCTTATAATTTATTGTCTTTCTGTTCCTGAGCGTCTGCGTGATCCAGCTGTTCACCAGCACCACCTTCCAGTGCTTCATGAGCTTTTATGCACAGGGAATTGTTGCAATGGATTAGTTGACCACGCTAGTTGGAAGAGTAGAAGCCTTTGGAGACTGACTTTTGCTTCCTCTAGCTGTCATTAGAGAGTGCACACACATACCTGTATATACATATATATGTATGCATATATAAAGTGTTTCAATATAAACTCATTTAGCATTAATCTTATTTAATTTATATTTTAATCCAGTTGTAAACCAAAGTATTACAGCTTGTGAAATGATGTGTCTTGGAAATAGGAGGAAGCTTTTTAGATGGTAGCTCTGAAAGATCTCTGCTGACAAAAATGCGGATATGAACGAGACTTACAAGCTTGTGCTGGTGAATCCTAGAGCTTTGCAGCCTTGGAAGGATTTAAGACTTACTTGCTGAGTCAAGTTTGACGGTGGGGAGGCCAGCGTGGGTTACCATTTTTAAATACTGTTGGTTTGGTGGGGTTTTTTTCTCATTCAGTATAAGTTGGCATTGGAGGAATGCTACAAGAGCGGTATGGCGGGATGTCTGACGGAGGTGAGACGCGTGGTTGAAGCTAAGAGGGCCGTGTCAGGTAGCGCCGTTTGCTTCTGGTGTCTTCTGTTCACAGGCTGAGGTGTGCTGTGTTCAGCTCTGGGCATCGCGGTACCGCCTCGTGGAAGGACCCTGCAGGCAGCTGCTCGGTGGATGGTTTGAAGGAGCGCTTTAAATGCGTGACTCAGCAGCATTTCTGCTGCTGGGCTTTTCCAGCAGTATCACTTTGGAGCCTCTGCCACCCTGCCGTGCCTGCTGGGCACAGAACCCGGCGCTTCTGCCCTGCCTCTGAATTGAGAGGCTTTAAGGAGGCAGGAGGACTTGCCTGCTAGAATGCCTCGAGGAAATCCCCTGCAAGGGAAAATGAGGCAGGAATTTAGGCGTGAGCTTGCTGTGTGTGCTGTGGCATGGATCTCAAGTGATTCCATATGGTCCCCTCCCTGACCCCTTCCTTATTAATGCAGGGTTTGGATGGACTTTTGTAAACACGCGTGTGGAAAAGGCGGGACGGGCTGTCCCAGTGCTGGCACTGGTTCTGCCAGCATCCCCTTGGTCCTGCTGTTCCTTGCTGTGGTATCCAGCAGGGCTGGGAGCCAAGCGGTGTTTGTGGAGATGGAGAGCAGCTGCCGCCCCACCAGCTGCTCCTGGGCTTCGGCTCATCTGCGCAGGCAGAGCTATTAAAGCAACCAACGAGGTAGGGTTCAGGGCCTTCTGAAGGCTTGGAAATTGCAAAGTTTTTAATGGAATTTAACAGCTTTGTAGGAAAACAAGTATCTTCTGGCAAGCCTAGAAATAAAAAGGTAGAAGCCAGCAACTCAGACTGTAGTCTGGCACAACTGGCCGCTGGAGAGAGAAGGTCACAAAACCAACCGCTAGTGTATTTAGTGTCTGATTTACAGTTTTAGAACACAGGCTTTTGCTATTTACTGATGTCTAGAGGTGCTTTTTTTTTTGGTATTATTATTTTAGTAACCTCTGTGGAGGTGCATGTTCTGCTGTGACTGATGGAAAGAAGAAATGGGTTCAAAGATAAAATCTTGCCGATTCTTCTGTGCCGGGGAGCAATTGCCTTTCCAATGAATTAGCAAATGCTCTGAACAAACTCACCTCTAACAATCTCCCACAGGCTCAGCAGTGGCTGTGCTTCTTCTCACCCGTCTGCTCAGCCCGCACGCGAGAGTCTCTTTTCGTAGAAGGCTTCCCTGCGTCCCTTGTATCGAGCACGGTGATGGTCCGCCTCCCTTCGTTAGCGAGTAAGTTCACGGCATGCTCCCCAGCAGGGAGGCAGGGCTGGCGCCCAAAGGCCTCCCTCCCACTCTCCCTTATTCCGGACTTCTCTGCCGCTCTCCTGGAGTAGGGAATATTGCGCCACCGCATGCTGCATTGCACAGCACAAAACAAGGGGTAGAGAGTTCTATCCTACCAGCGCGTTTCCAGTCACCGTTCTTTTCATCTGTCTCCGGCCTATGGAGAAGTCCCGCTGCTCCTCGTGCCTGGACGCAGTCCAGGTTCCTGTTCCCGTTAGACTATGCCAAGCTGTATTTTTGTTACCTTTTTTTTAGTATTATCATGTAAAAATGGGCAGCTTTAATGGGCTTCCTATTTCATATCAGTTAAGCTTTTGAAACATATTCAGGTATCTTTTAAATACTGCTGTGTAAGTTCCTTGTTTAATCTGACATATTCTGATTTATTATTTTACTGCAGTTATCGAAGGCAGTACTTTTAAAAAAAAAATCAGTGCATTAATTTTTTTGCAGACTGTCAGCTATGTTAAGCCGCCAGCTTTACTTAGTTTTTGTCAATGTACTTAACCGCCCCTCGCCCTCACATCTGTGGTTAAGTGTCTTCATTATTTTTATCTTGCAGTGAAGCTTATTTATTTGAACCTTCCTGTTACCTTTGCAGTCAGACCCAACACCATTGGCTACAGAACTGGGAAAGTGAGCAGAAAGGAGAACTGAAGCGAGATCGGTTCCGTTTTACTACTGGCTGTAAAATACAGCAAGTAGCAGCATAAAAGGAGAAAAGTACAATTGAAACTCTTCAGTCTGGGGCGGGGGGAGGAATCGCAAAACCAGGGCTGAGAAGCTTCTTGGAAATGAGTGTTAACCTGATGATGTCGCTTGTCTGGTTCCCCTTTTGGTCAAGTTCAACAGCTGCGACGTGCGGTGGGTTTGGGCTCCGTTCGTTCAGCTACGTGTGTAGGGCATTGGTTTGATAGGGGAGGCTGTGCTCCCGTGATGCTATTTTCTTCGCGTTTACACGTCTAAGAAAACTCTATGGATTACTGTGAAGCTTCTCTTTACTAATTCATTGTATGTAAATCAGTAACTGACACAACTCCTGGTGTAGAGGTGAGGGCTGGCGGGGAGGAGGAGGGCGCCCTTTTCTCATGGGGGCTGTGGGTTACTCTAACAAAAGGTGGATGGTGCAATTCTCCCCGACGACAGCTTTGGTTTTGGCAAGAGGAGTGAAGCCTTGTCACCTGCTGTGAGGTGAATGCCTCCTACCTTTGCTCTGTAGGAACCCCCGGGATGGAGTTCTGTTGGCACGGGCTGTCGTCGGTGCGCGGGTTTGCCGGCTGAGGGCAAACTGGATCTCTGGTGGAGGTCGTGAATGATGGTGTACGTGGTGCACAGGTACTTTTCTCAAGTGTTAGAAGGCTTCCAAAGCCAGGGTTATGCCGTTGAGGCAAGCGGCCCTTCTGGGTTGTGGGTGAATTTGGGACGGAGAGCAGAATTTTGTCATACCCTTTGCTGACATCTAATTCCTTTCGGCTCCTGTGAAGTTCCTGCCTGGGCTGAAAGCTGACGTGTGACAGCTTCTGGGGCTACATTGTCACAGGGCAAGTGACTGTGAGGAGTGATTTGAGGTGAAAGGGGAGCGTTGTCATGCAAATAATGTGTGTTTCTTTTGTGTTGGTGTATGTAAATTTGCCGACAGTAAAACAGGCCAAGGGGTGCAAGAGTAATCCTTCTTGGTGGCAAAACAGGGACTTTTCTGAATAAGCTCTTTAAAAAGCCGAGTTAGGAAGACAGTAATATGCAGCTGTATGTTCTTGCGGTAACGTACTCCTCGCCTTGTGCCCCACG
Source organism: Rynchops niger (assembly GCA_013400035.1). Taxonomy (NCBI): domain Eukaryota; kingdom Metazoa; phylum Chordata; class Aves; order Charadriiformes; family Laridae; genus Rynchops; species Rynchops niger. The sequence goes on along the minus strand of VXBH01008625.1, from coordinate 22,168 downwards.
CTTACGGGGGGCAGCGAAGGACAAGAGGAGACTGTATGAGAGGTTAACTCACAGAAATGAAGGCAAGGTATTCAAAGTACTGCTTTTGTCTGAAAAGGGAAGGGGACGGACGCTGTTTTCCCCTGCGCCTCTGCTATCTCAAACACCAGCTGGAGCTCCCCCGAGCTGTGCCCCAGTTGTCCCCTCCTTCCCCTGGTGTCACCCCCCTATTTCCTGTACAACACTGTGAACGTGACACCGGTAGCTCTTTTTACCATTTCCATTAGAACTGCTGAGAGCAGGAAAGGCTGTCCTGCGCTGTCAGGCGGCGAGGCTGTAGCAGACGAGCTGTGCCCGAGAGCCCTGTTCAGCTGAACAGGGACCCCCACAGAGGGACCCCCGTGGTCCAGCCCTTCCCTGCAGAGCAGGGGAAGCGCGTTGGAACAGGAGTTAACAACGTGAGTGGCTTTGTGGAGCAACTTGCTCATCAGATTTGATTTCGTAATGAACTAAACTGACAATCAATTGCTAAAATCTAAAGCCTCTTAGAGGAAATGGTCAAGTATGTCTTCAACAGAAAGATTTAACTGGGATAACTTCCAATAAAGAGCACAGGATTTTTTTCCTTTTCTTTTTTTTTTTTTTGAGCGATCACTCCAGAAATTGAGTTGCGTTAAGCAGCAGCAGATTCACAGGACAGTAACTACCTCTCTCTCTCGGAGTGCTGAGGTTACCACACTACACGCTCTATCAGCAAAGCTTTCACTGACAACACAGCTATTTCCTTACCTCTGTGTTTCAGAAATGCAGGTCTGCTCTGTAAAGTGACTCTAGGAAAATGGCATCTGGCACGAACCGGGGGGAAGCCCTCCAGGGTCCATCGTCCCTCTCTGTGACGCCAGTTTCTCGCCGTGACCCTGGCAGGTTCGCTCGGGGGCTGGGACGCTTCAGGGGGGATTCGTTACTTTGCAAATTCTGCCTAATAGCGAACTGTCCCACGGGCCAGAGGCTGCTGCCAGGGCGGCGAGGCTGTGGCGCCGCTTCCTGCGCTGGGAAATTAGCGAATGGTCTGGAAGGTAAGAGGAGAATCCATCTCCCCCCTGCCTCCGAGGGAGCAGGCAGCAGTAAAAAAAGCAATAAAATAAAATAAAAAAAAACCCGAAACACTTTTATATGTTGGTCATTAGTCAGCAGATCTGACTCTGCAAATTTA
>VXBH01008625.1:0-20813 GCA_013400035.1 Rynchops niger | reverse complement strand
AAACCCTTTACTGAAGAAATGCACTTTAACTGGCGAGTACAGCTGTTGCTGGCTGTTGACACGGCTGTACAGGTAGGTGGGTGGCTTCTGCCAGCCAGAGCCCAGGAGGGAGCGACGTTGCCAGACCCTGGGCTGCCGCTGGCAGCCGAAAGCGCCAGCAGCTCTACCTCCCGCTGCCCTCCCGGCCTGGCGCTGCCCCCACCGCGCTGCCACCCCCACGCACAGCTCAGGGGCACTGACAGGTCTGCCCCGTGCTGGGCCCTTTGAATACTTTGGTAATGGGTGGAGAGAAGCCCACCCTCGCCTGTAAAGACCACGCGAACCACGTTTTTAGCAGGTCAGAAGTTACACCCAGGTACAACGAGCTGTGGGCCCGNCGTGCTGTGGGCCCGTGGCGGGCGTGGGGCTGAGCTAAGCTGAATGAGCAAAGCCACGACAAAGTTGTTACTGGGGTTGTGGTTTTTTTTTTTTTTTCCCATAATGTGGATATGGAGCCCCAGTCAGTTCAGTATTTTTACTTCTGTTTTTAAATCCAAGTTTGTCTGACCCACATTGATTCTGCTCCGAGCTGGTTTGCAGAGTAACCACCTGTAACAAAAATTGTGCTGTCGCCTTCAACTGTTGGTCTATAAATCAAACTTTTTAGGACAGGTGTCCTAACACTCAAGACTTACTTTCACAGTTAAGAAATTTCCTGCTGTACTAATTATTCTTTTTATTATTATTATTATTATTAATTTTATTTTTGGTTGCAATCCTTATTTCAAGAAAAAGAAAAAGAAGTCGGTGTTCACACTAGCGTGCGGTAGGTTGAAGCGTGAGCCTGCTGGCTGGGACTTGTGGATATCAGACTCTTCTTCATGATTTTTACAAGCTGTTCCGAAGCTGGTCCTCGGCCCCGGCTCTCCTCTGCCCCTTCCAGCGCGGCTGGCAGACAGCAGCTCTGCGGGGCCGGTGGGGCCGGGGCACGGCCAGCGCTGCTGGGGGGCAGGCGAGGGCGGAAGGAGAACCATCCGGGGAAGGGGGAAATAAAACAAAGGTAGAGGGGACTGTACAATTGCATTGAAAGCAGTTTCGCAAAACGCGTTCTCGTTGGACAGCTTTAAGAACAATGTGAATGAAAACTTAGCAACTTGGGTAGGAATCTTTGAAAATTCTAAAATGTATACTTGAAATTCTGTTTGTATTAAAACAAGAACAAACAAATCGCATTTTCTTCTTTCTTTTAACACTGTGTAAAAGAACATTATGCATGTGAGTGGTTTGAGAATTAAATGGTTTAATACTCAGCTCCTCGTCTGTGTCTCGTAGCTGACTGACCTGACCTTGGTTTTCTCTTTGCTGCCGCTTCCCACCAGCCACGGGGCAAGAGCCCGGTCCCTGCCTCGGGCTCGGCAACGCAGGAGAGGCCGGGCTGTGCCGGGCGGCTTCCCCTGCCATCTGAGATGACGCCTGTCCTTTTTTTAATGAGCTTTTTCTCATCGGTCCTCACTGTGGGGAGGAAGCACTACGCTCTCGCTGCCAGCCAAGCACCCCCTTCTTGTTGCTGCCTGTGGTTCAGCGCCACGCTGGGGAGAGCCAGGCATCGCCTCGAGCCCCCTCTTTCTCCAGCCTCCACCTCCGTAGCCCAAAGCAGCACCCAAATCAGAGGTTACAGGGGAAGATCGTTTCTGGAGCTGCACAGGGAGGAAAGGAAGCAGAAGACAGGATCCAGCAAGAAAAGACACAGGGATGGCTGCCAGAGCAGGGCAGGGAGAGGAAGAGCTGCTTTCTCAATCCTTAGTTATTTCCAAAATGCTCCCCTTTTCCTTCCAGGGCCCCAGCTCCTGCATTAAACACACAGCTGCTTTCCCAGGTACTGCTCCAGGCAAGCACAGCAGCACAAAAGGGACAAGCGTGTTACAGGGCTCTCGAGCGTGCAGGGGGCGATCGCTGCAGCTCTGTGGTACAACGGGAGGCGACTCTCCCCGTCCAAACCACGCGCTGCTCACACCTCACACACACAGATGCTCAAACCTTCCGACCGCAGAACAGAAGAGAGAGGGCTACAAACCTTCCCACACTACAGAGACGTTCCCAGATACCTGCAGTGATGCTTCCAGATACAACCAAACCCCTCTCCGTACCAGTTCTTCCATGGAGCGGCACATCGAACTTAACGCCCCCCTGCCTAGCTTGCTGTGGCCATGGCTGCTGAGAGGGAGCCTTCATAGAGGCCAGGATACACCTCAGCTCTGGGAATAAGCTCACAGGTGAAATAACCAACGTTCATAACTCCGTTACAGATCCGTTATCTCACCCGGGCATTGGCATGGTTCATAGACACTCCCACTTCTAGCATGGGGCTAGTTTAAAGCTTTACTACGCAAAAAGAGAAACTCAGCACCTTGGCTACGCGAGGCTCTCACTAGTGACTGCTCAGCACTTGGGGACGTGGGACATGCCAGAGCTGTTGGCAAACAGGGCTCCGGTGTTTGGCAGCTCTTCCACCCCCCAAGCTGTTCCGCACGGAGCTGTGCAGAGCTGCTTCTGGCCCGGCCAGCACAAGCCATTCGGCGGCTGCTGCTGCCCCACGGGCCTCTCCAGCCTGGGGTAGTTCTGCCGGGACCGGGGCCTGCAGGGAAGGGCCCGTTTGTTGGAAAGGGAAGGTTTAAATAAAGTCTAGGAAGTGACTTAGTGAGAAGTGTCCATTCAGAGATCGGTTTGTTACACACAGATCTACAGGTTTTTAATGTACCAGGGGCTACGAGTTACAGTTTGAGGCCTGAAAGCAGGGAGGGTTGGCTATAAGAACAACAGCAACACTGCACTCGGGCTTAGGTGCCACAAAAATACCGGTGGCGGCAAAAATTCAGCTTCCCTTTGAGTGAGGGATGGAGCAGGTGAGGTGCCCGCTGCCCAGAGGAGCGGTGACAGCCCAGCTGGATACAGTCCCTCCCTGCAGCTCGCACCAAGCAGCGAGACCAGCTGCCCCAGGAGCAGCCTGGCCTCGGTGGCAATACCCTGCTGCCCCTCTCCAGAGGCAGCAAAGGGAGAAGCGGGGCCCGGGCAACCCCTTTAGGAGCACGGATCGGCTATTCTGCCCATGAAGATAATGGTGTTGAGGGCGGCTTCCCGGATGAAAAGCAGGAAGGGCCTGTTGGCATTGAAGATGATTCTGTTCATGGGGAAGGAACGGCCGGAGACGGTGACCGCTGTCGCAGCTGACGCCTCGCTGCCTTCTTCATTCACCTACCACCCAAAAGAGAAGGTGGGATTAAGATGTGGGCATTGCGCAATATGTAGAGGGCTTGGCCTCCTTCTCCACAGAAGGTGGGTGCCAAGCTCCCGCCTCCCCCCAAAGCCCCAGATTGCCGAGGAAGGGAACACCATCAGTCCAGAGCTTTTTAAGTGCTTCGTGTTTTTAGAAACAGAGGAAGACACCCCGAGACAAAACAAGGCTTACCTCGAGGAAGGCTTTGTGGAAAGCCTCGGATACGTACAGGTCAGTACGGCCCTCTGCAATGATACCTGAAATACAAAATGGAGAAAGTTAAAACTGTGTTTTTAGACAACGGCTCAAGAAAGAACACACTTCCATCCTTTGTGGCCTGTGTCCAAGCAGAAGGTGTGTCTGCCCTAAACCAAAATTATCCTCCACAAACGGCAATTGATTGCTTAACTCCTTAGCGCAGAGCAAGGCTGCGTGTCCATGATGGGAGTCCATCATTGACTGCAGCAACATCTAAAAGCTTTCACGTTCTCATTCGTCAGGTGCTGCCGCCCTTACTGCCCCAGTGCCTGTGCAGGAACGGTGACCCTCCACCCCGCACCACCCCATCTCCACGTCTGACCTGGGAGCCTGGCATTTTCCGGACTGAAGAGATCTTCCAGTCCCATTTTTCTCAGTTTTTCTTTGACACTGAAGCTGTCCTCAACGCGGAAGCGAGGGAGGTAGACGAAGAGAGACACCTCCTTCATGGAGTCTATCCAGCCCTGCAGCTTCTCCGATGTCAGGTCTCGCTCCACCTCCACCAGCGGTGTCCCAGCATTGGGCAGGACCAGCACCATTGTGATATCGTCCCCTTTGTAAGGCAGCTCCAGCACCTGAACTTTGTCCCGGGGGATGGACGCGTGGTGGAATTTGGACTCTTGGTACATAATTGGGACTTTGCAGGTCTCACCATTGGCTTTATGGAATAAATCCAGTTTTGTGTTTGGAGCTGGGAACTGCGATTTCCAGTGCCCCTACAAGGGAGATGGGGAGGACAGAGAGAGACATGAGCATCGTGCGTTCTCCCCCAGGGAAACGGGCTGCTCCCCCAGTTTTGTTAGCCATACCTTAAAATAAATGGTGTTGACCAGGACTAAGACAGTGAGATCATCAATACCTCCTTCTGGGATCACTTCTGTAATGCGCTTCTCTGTCTTATTAGCCACCCACTCATTAATGATCTTCCTGGAAAGTTCTGGCTTCTCCTGAAGGAAAAGACCAAAACCAGGTTGAGTCAAGGGTTCCGAACCCCTCTTTGTACCCCTCCTGCAGGGGACGATTAAGAGGGTGTGTGCTCAGGGAGGACACTACTCCCCACGAAGTGCTGCAGCGTTTAGAAATGAGAAGCTGGGAAGTGACCCAGTAGTTAAGTTGAGCTGGGACAGGAGGAGCTGCTCCTCCTGCCTTCACCGATGTCCCATGCGCCCGCAGCGGGCACTCCCTGTGGGCAAAAGATAGGGAGGCAGCTAAAGCAGAAGGACAGGGTGGGGAAAACCAAACAAAAAAAGAAAAATCCCAAATAGTTCAAACTCACTTTGAAGTTCAAGGGCCAGAGTTTCGCTCCATAAACTATTTCACTGATGTTCTGGTAAGTCTCATTGAAGACCAAAGATTTCTCCCCGAAGAGGCGGTTGGCTGATACCAGCTCTGAGGACTTGTTGGCTTTCTTGTAGAGCCGGCAGTTCAGCTTGGCAAAGAAGAAGTGGATCTGATCAGACGTCTTCTCTGAAATGGTGTCAAATCGAAAGACCTGGAGGGGCCAAACAGTGAGAAGGAATCCATGAGCAGGCTCCGGTGCTCCCACAGCTCCCGGGCCCCACAGGAAGCGGTGACGGAGCCCTTGCCTGCTGCTCAACAGCCTCAATCATGCAGCAGAGAAATTCGAAGGCCCTCAGAGCTTCACCCAACCTCCATGTTTAACTTGGAACTCAAATCTACGTGAAAGCAACACATCACCAGCCCGAGACCCTGGTTTGGAGTCCAAAATGGAGGATTAAACACTGCTCAGCATGCAGAGGTACTGCTCCTCCCTCTAATGCTGGCTTCCTTCCCTCTCCGTACTCTACCTTTGACTGGTCCCAGCTTCTGACCATCTTTAACCCAGCAAGAAGGCTCCAGCTCTTGCTGACTGAAGATCCTCCCCTACAGCTGTTGGCCGTGCCCCTACCCAGATCTGCCTCTGTCCCCCACCCGCTTTCGCCGCCCCAGCTGTCCGGGGAAGATGCATCGTTTCGTACGCGTCCATCTCAAACACGGGCATGACTTAGCTGGACGGTTTAGGTGGCTGTGCAGAAGACACACGAAGGTCTTGGAGACGTTTTCCTCTGTGCACTCTGACCCCTCCCTCTGAACCAGGAGGCTTTCCCCAGTGCTCTCAAAGTTAACATAGTTGGTGCTCGGTGTTTACAAAGCCCCTCCCACACCCCAGTGAGAGCCTCACAGGAGACGAGCATCGCGCCGATGGGGCCTGGCAGCACCTCGCGGGTCAGCGCAGGTCACAGAAAACTCACACGGTTTGTGCTAAACCCTCCTGTGACGGTGCCAAAGGCCGCTCCTTCCCAGGAGCGATTCTCACAGCCCGTTGAGTAATTCTGGCACATCTTATCTATTTTAGCAGGAATTGGGACTACGTAGCAATCCTGTTGAGGGTAGATTTCTACAGCACAGTGATTTTCTTATTTTTTCTCCTAGCTGACAGCTGGAAGGAGTGTTCTGATTTGCCTACTGCTATCCAACCCCAGGGCTGTAAGGCACAGAAAGTCCCACCACACGCTGCTTCACACAAACATCCAGGATCTCTGGTGCCACTTCCTACAAGGCAAAGGTAGCGTTACTGCCCTTTCTTAGGGAAAAGGGGGGATAAGGAGTGATAGCTCCGCGTCCTGGGTGGCTCAGTGAGAGAAGGGTCCCCTTCCAGCCGGGAGAGCTGCCCACAAGGGAAGGCAGGAGCAAAGATTTTGGGAGACGTGGCTCACTGCTCTGCCCCAGACTGCATGGATGATGGTGACCCCCACATTACCTACTCCAGAGGCAGGATCTGCACGGACAAGCGGAGCGGTTTAATTCACACCTCCTCATTGCAGGCAGAAAGGCCCCTCCGGGCTGGAGTCTCGCGGCTGCGAGGAAGGCACGGGCAGTACCCAGCCTCTCGCAGCAGACGAGCGCCCTCGCAGCTGTCGGGCAAGTGGGTCTGACAGTGAGAAGGGCGATGGCATGGGCAGGGATTAACAGGTCCCACGGAGGAGCCCGGACTCAGGACTACCTCTCAGCCCAGGACCGGAGCTCTCCTCCGAGTTTAGGAGCCACGGCTGGAGGGAGAGGCTCCCTGCGTCCAGGCTCCTGGGCTTCGGAACCTCAGGCCCTTGCTGTGCTGAGGCCCAACACAGGCAGAGAGAAGCTGTTCAGCCCTGGCTGAGCGCTCAGACCGCGCTTACGTTTACTACAAGGAGGGCCTCGAGAAGTAACTGATGTTCCTGTGCTCCTGCAGGGTGGCAGAGCCCTGGAAGCCAGGAGGACTGCAGGGGAGGTGGACTAGATGATCTCTAGAGGTCCCTTCCAACTGTAAAGATTCCGTGATTACGCGTCCACGTGTGTGTATTTTTGTCCCCAGGGAGAGAAGGGGAATGTGGAAAAGAGCCTCTCCCAATGGGACTTGATACCATGGTTTTTGCATAGGAAAGGGCTTAGCTACCTGCTCAGCCACCTGCTTGACCAATCTGCAAGAAAACAAGCTGTTCCCATTCCCTTCCCTCATCTCCCACATGGGCTTCCTTTCCTGCAGATGAAAGCTAACCTCTCAAACCCAGGAAACCCACCCTGAATGTTGGATTCCAACAGGGAGTCAGAGGAAAGAGACGGGATCTAAACAAACCCAGAGACAAGCAGCCCGCGTGTGCCCTTCCTAGGGGCTCATTTAAATAACAGTCCCCCTTCTCAAGCCAGACAGCCATCCCGAACCAGAGAGCCCTTTAGCAGCCGTCAGCCATTATCACCTTGGCTGTCTTTCAGACCCTGGTGACAGCTCCAGGAGAAGGCTGAGGAAATGCCACCCACCTCCATGAGCTGCTGGAGGGTGCTACCACAAGCTCCAAGCTTGGTCATGGCGAAGGCTGTAGAAATGCTGAGGGGCGACATGAAGACGTTTTCCCCATCCTCCTTGGAGTCAGCCAGGTACTTGTAAAAGACAACAGCAAAGTGCGAGTTGGCCTTCGACAGCTCCCAGACCCGAGGGTTGGTGGACTCTGGGAGCTTGCCCTTCCCTGACTCTTGTCCCTCGCCCTCCTGGGGCTTCTTCTCAGGGTTGCGATAGATGCAGATGGGATTCACCGGGATGTCTCGCGGCTTCGCGGTGCAAATGTCTTCCACAAGGTAGTGCTGAGGGGCAGCCAGACCCCAGACGCTGAAGAGACACACCACAAAAAGACGCATTGTCCTGGAACCATAAAGAGAGAACTTACACACACTTGCCCGCCCAGAAAACCCACGCTGTCGCCGCAGCCCATGGGCCCTGTTTCAGCCAATCTCAGCATGACAGGAGCCCCATGGTCCTCTCCAATTGCCCTTTTGTCCCACAGCTGCGGGATAAACAGGGAGGACAGACACCACCAGCAGGACAAGCATGCCGCTGAGCACACACCGCTTTTAGAAACAATACACAAAGCTGTGCTCTCCCAGTGCCCTGAGTGCCCTCTTTTTAAGCAGCGGGCTCAACCCTGACAAGTTTGTACAAAAACACATGAATTAAACTTCTAAGTGTCCCCCATCAGCCAGCCAGGGTGGCTCCCATGGAAGGACCCTGCCCGTGCTGCCTTTCCCCAGGCCTGCCCGCGACAGGAGCCAGCACGGAGCCACCAAAGCCACCCAGCTGCCCCCATCTGCAGTCCAGGTGCATTTATGCTTCTGTACAGATCCTACCCCTCTTCCTCACGGGGAGGATCACAGAATGGTTTGCGTTGGAAGGGTCCTTAAAGACCATCTAGTTCCAACCCCCCTCCCATGGGCAGGGACACCTCCCACCAGACCAGGTTGCTCAAAAGAACCCCCAGGTACCCCAAGCTCCACAGACCGGTCGGCCTGAGACATAATGTTTTTGACTGTTTCCTTGCCCTTTTCCCTGGGGGAATCTCCTCGTTTTCCTGGTCTCTCTTCTCCCTTCACCTGAGCTTCTCTGTCCCCTTCAGTTGCAGTCTGTGCTTTGAGGCTCACCTCAGCTCTATACTATTTAAGTTACTGACGCAGGAAACGTTACAGCAGAGAAGAGGTGGGAGAGGTCTCCGGGGAGTAGGCCCCTCCATGCATTGAGCATCTTTAGTCCCTAAAAGCGTATTTCATAAGAGTGTGAACGGTGTAGCTGGTACATCACAGCTATTCCTGTCCAAAGTTCTCAACACCTCAATGCAAACTGGCCGTCCCTGGTACCTGAGGAGGGCAGGCTAACGTTAATAACCACATTCCAGGAAAATCAGGTCTCTGAAAGTCTCCCAGCAAGGCAGAGATAATTCATACTTTCCACCTGTGCTGAAGCAGGGGATCTGCACACTCCATCAGCTCTGGCAGCAAGGCCTCATCAGCCATCTAAAGCCAATTAAGTGGCACGGAAGATTTCCTGTGCACTGTGGTTTTGAGATGCCCTTTACATGACTCCGTGTTGGGTTTGTTCACATACCCCGTGGGAGGAAGCTCACAGACCGCAGCCACAACAACTCGGGAAACAACTACTGGAAAGCGCTGGCAGCCCGCCCGGGACTTGCCTGCTGGAGAAGACTTCTTCAAAGAGATGTCTAACTGGGGTAGGTCTCTGCCTGCCCCCACGTACTCACTGCCACAGCTACCAAGCGCGGCCTCCTGAGCGACTAAAATAAGGATCAGCTGCATCTACCACTGATGCCTCCATGCCTGTGGTCTTGCCAGCGCCGGTGGGCCAGCACCATGGGAGCGGCTTGAGCACCGGTCTGGGACGCAGGAGACCTCTGGGCTATTTCACAGCCCCCTCCCCGGGGCTCTTGGGCAATGACTTCATCTCGGCTCCAGTTCCTCCACAAAAGCAGAAGTTACCTCATTTGGCACGAAGAGCACATCGAGCCCTGAGGGGCCCTCTCCAGCCTACACTAACAGAGTAGCAACACGTACTGCAAGAAAACACGTAAAACAAGACGTACTCGCTCAGGCCACAGCCACTGCTCTTGCTGGTAACAACAAACAGATTAGCTTTCAAAAGGTACGGGATAGATGCAACTGCACAAAGGGCAAAAAAAATCTAAAAGGGGATGGAAGTCAACCAAATACAGAAAGAAAAAACACCATGCAGGGCAGGAGGGCGAGAGAAAGGAAAACTATTAAGACAATTGAAAGCACTCCAGGAAGCACCACTCTTCTGAACCTTGCACTCCTACAGGAAGAAATCAGCCAGCAAGCAACAAGCCAAGCCCATTTCTGTGCTCGGCAGCCCTAGGGCCAGGACCTTTCGCCACCTGCCAGCAGCCCTCCCTCCATCACGCTTAATTCCCTGCCAGCTCGTGCAGCCCCACCGCAGAAAGGACAACCTCACCGCAGTCCCTGCCCTGTCACCCCGCTTGCCTCCAGGGACAGGCATGTCCGCAAGCGTGTCCCAACCTGCCTGTACGGGCACAACTGCCCACCTTCTGCCAAGACAGAGGCAGATGGCAGTGTCCGCCAGCACAGAGTGCTGCTAATCTCACATTTAAAACCCGAAGCACAAGAGCGGGGCAAGCACCTCATCTTCATCCTGTCCTGATTAAATGGGAAACACTCCCTGTTTACGCTTCACAGTAAACTCCTGGCTCCATCAAATTAGAGGAGATAGAGGATTTCACGCTAATGCCTTAAATCTGATCTACCAGCCACCAAGGCTGACTCGGCCCCTGACATGTCCAATCTTATCTCTTACGGGCAAGACCCCTCGCTATTTCTTAGGCCAGCTTTTTGCTGTAGCATTTGGCCGAAAAGCACTCCTCCTCCCTCCACAGCTCTTTGATACTCCCTTTTCCCCTGCAGCACTGCTACGCACTCCATATGTCAACTGCTTGGAAAGACCCCAAAAGTATTACCACAACATCACTGCCTGAAAAGGCTTCCTGGCCAGGAAGAATGAAAGAATTAGGAAGGGCCCTTTTTCCTCTGCTCTCCCCCTGTAAGAAGCGTAGAAAGCCAAGAAACAAGCTGCTGATTCAGCTCAAAATCAGAAGGCTCCAGGCAAGTGTAAGAAAGTCCCCCCCGGTCCCACCCAGCCGGGTTCCCGCTGGCGCAGGACATTTCCATCCCACTGCTTCTCATCGCCGTGGGGAAGGACGAACTGGCCTTGTAGAGCCACCGCTCATCCGCCGGCAATCACCCTACTGAACCCGCTGGTGCCCTGCAGCACCCAGAGCGTGATAAACAGCCCAGCAAACATCCAGTAGCTCAAACCGTTTTGAGATTGACTTCAGCTCTTGGGAAGAAAAGCCAATCCCATCCCTCCTCACCCCAAAAACAGAGCGCAAAGCAAATCAGTGGTGCTCTTTTACAGCCAGGCAAGAGATCAGCGATTACTCAGGGCAACCTGACCTTATGAACTGCTCTCCACACCATGAAGCATTGCTACAGGTTGGGGATAAAAGTCAAGCACAGCACCTCAGTGAGCTGTACAGAAGCAAGACTTTGTGAGAGCTGTGATGGGAGGGCCCTCTCGAAATAGCTCCTCAGGGCCATGCTCAGAACAAAAAAGCACTCTGGCAGCAGCTGAAATTCATAAGCTCCTACAAAGGGAAAAGGACCTGTTACAAGGAATTAATTCACAAAAGATCAGTGGAATCTGTTTCTCTTACCTGGCCCTGTACCTCCAGCCTTCTGCCTTTAGGATGTACGTGCGAATCGTTAAGAGGGCAGGGAGCTCCTGCTTGAGCCCAAACCAGTCCAAAGCAGTTTCCCTGCTAGGTTTCTGTGCTTGAGCAGAGCTGAGAGGAAAGCAGGGGAGGGTGGGAGGGCAGAGGATGCTGAGACCAAAGGCTGATGACCAGCTGCAGAAGGTTAAGCAAAGAGCAAAAAAAATCTAATGTTTAGTTTGAAAGAGGTTTTAAAGTTCAATCTGACAAGGGAAAGTTTGACCACCTACCCCACACAAGTGCCAGCTGCCTTCAGCTCTTGCCAATAGAAAATCAACTGCTCATACCATAAAAAAAAAAACCCAAAAAACTTTCAACAGTTCAAATAAAAGTGTGATGATCTAAAGTTTTTGTAAATTGCGCTTTAATATCTTGTAGCTCAGCAAAATGTTTCCCTCTGCCCCAAGTCCCATCGCCCCCATTCCCAAATGGACAGACCCAAGTTGGGAGAACCTGCCCCACTTCACAGTCTGCAGTTTCAAATACGTCCCCTCTTACCTGCGCTCACCTTTTTGCTTGCCCAGCTGGAAAGCTGAGGATGAACAGCATCTCCCCCCGTCCCCAGCCCACGTGTGGCCGTGCTGGGAGCAGGACTGAGCAACATGATTTCAGACCGAGGACGCTGCTGCTCTCCAAATGCAACAGCATTGCCACCTGAACATCCAAAGCCAGGGGCAGGCTGGCTCAGCAGGTGCTGGCCTCCAGTGAGAGCCCAGGTCTTAATGGGAAATGCAGCTGCAAACTCGTTTGAGGGAAAATAAAAGACCCTACTATACCAGTAAGGGACAGAGATTGTGGAAATAAAGGCCAGGATGACATACTCTGGACCCAACTTTGCTTTTGCGGGTTCCCTTCCATAGTCTGGGGCCACAAGGGCCCCTCTTAAAAACTGCCTCTGCCCAACATAACGTCACTCTTGCTCTCTCATCAGTTCTATAATCAGGGGTAACTTCATCAAAAGCAGGCACAGCAGCTATACGATCCCCTCTCAACACTGCCCAACAACACACACAGACTGCTTTCTGCCTGACCTTGCAATGCGAGCGGGCCAGTCACCTGCAGGTTCAGTATTGGTCATCTGCTGCAGGAGGTAAAGCGACCTCTGTGAAAAAGGACTCTCGCACCATACCTTGTTGCTCCAAGCGGCTGGTGGTTTAATTTTCCAAGGTAATTCCTGTGCTTGGAGTCTTTGTGAGGGGAATTAGGGATTCTCCACAGCCAGCAGAGAGCAACAGGCAGACATCCAGGCATGGATTTCCATTCATCCAATGGTTAGGGGTAGGTTAATGCAGTAAAACCAAGAGCAAACACCTCTGGTATGCTGCACATCACACAGAGCTCCAGCTAATGTGAACAAACTCTCACCGCGTGACAAAGTACACTGGTGCTGCGGCTGCATGCTCGCTTCGCTGTAAGAGAGGGGCCAGGCACCTGAAGCTGAGCATGGGAATGCTGTCTTTAGCAATGGGGGTACCATTGGCAGGGAAGTTAACTCCAGAATTGAAACTGTAGGGCTGAAGGGGTCTAAGTTGGCCAAGTCATACCCCTTAGGGTGGCTGATAAATATCCGAGTGCAGCACATAAGGGACACTTTCTTGCCGGTTCAGCTCAAAGCAACAACCCAGCACTCGCGCCCGAGCAGAGCTATACCTCGGGAAACATCCCAGATGCCAAGTGTGTCAATACAAATCATTAGCTGCCTGGTTTGCTCTAGCGGAGGGACCGCTCGTGTCTCCCAGAGCTGCTGTCCCCAGACCCAAAGCAGGGACCAGGCACTCAAAATCACCGAGCATCAAAGCTCTAAGGCTGGTGCCTGGAGGGAGCTGGCATTATGCTGCAGGTTTAGTTGCTGCCACACAGGGAGCCAGCGTTCACATCATGGGGAAGGGTTATGGAGCTCAAGACATCCCAGGCAGGACAGGGCACCCCTTCGCTTCAGGAGGTGCGACAAAGAGCCCAGAGCAGTTCACAGCAGCAGGGAGAGTCTGTGTTTTCTCAAGATGCTCACACTGTCCTCTGAACTGCCCCTTTTTTGGAGAAGCTGGTAACAGCCCTTAAACATACCCAAGTGGCAAGCAGGGACACAAATTTGCCTAGATTTTGGGTTGTGCTTTGGGTGCTCACTGTTGAGTTTTATGGTGACACACAGGGAGGAAGCCTCAAGCACGCACAGAGTGAGATGGAATCCAGAAATACCATGTTCTGGGCTGGCTTTTTCAAGCTCCCTTCTATCCTGGCATCCATACCTCAGGGGAGAAAAAAATTTCCAGTGGCTGCCATCCACTTGAACGCAGATTCCCCTCTTTTCCACATACAAAACCCTCCAAGTTTCCCCAAAGCTCTCCCAATGCCGAGCAGACACCACTCCCTTCCACAGGGATCTGACTCTGCACAGCACTTCAGATCTTCCTTAAAAGCCAAACACTTCAGAAGTACACTTTGTTTTTTAATTCCTAAGTGAGCAAGTACCTGAGCATCCTGAACCCTCAGGGTAGTGGGAAAAAGGGAAGGAAAACAATCACCAATTGAAACATCCAGTTTTCTGCTGGACTGCCCACTAAATACAGTTCCCTTAACAGGAACTACATTCTGCCAGCAAGAAAATACAACTGTGTTGTATTTTCTGTGTTGACATCAGTCATCAGCGATGGGCTCGAGTCCAGCAAACACACACACCTTAGACTGGATCCACTGTGCCTGGGCTCAAAAGGAAAGACAGAAGTAATAAAGCTATGCACAAACTCATGGGGCAGAAGGCTGGGCTTGCCTTGGAATAGGACAAGGAAGAGTTTTTCAGCAAAGCAGCAGCTTATTCCGTATCAGACTATGTTCAGTCAGTCTCAGACTTGTAGCCAGCTACTGACTCGCTAAAGCCCATAAAAAGGAGGGAAAGGAGATTAAAATCCACAAAGCTGACTGCGGGGCAAATTTTATTCTCACTTCGGGGCAAGTTCCAAACAGCTCAACATTGGAGGCATACCGCTTGCTCCTTGCTCTGAAGGGTTTGGGTTTTTTTCCTTACACAGACCCGCTTCGAGCAAAACAATCCACATTGCTAATCAAGTATCCTTTCTCATTCAGCTCTGCTCAACACATGAAGAAGCCACTTCGCTTAGAGGCAGAGTCCCAGGAGAAGAGACCAGACCCCCAACACATGGCTTCTCTGCTATGCGGCATCCCCTGTGCTCCAGCCCAGCACGGAGCAAACACACCTTCACCTGGAGAAAGTCTTACACAGTCTTACACCTCACACAAAATCTAGAACATACGCTCATCCCAGACAGAAAGAGAGAGATATCTCCAAGTGTTCTCCATTAATTTATCATTTAATATAAATGCTGACAGAAAAGCAGATAAGACCTTGTAGACACTTCCATCTATTTACAAACCAAGTAGTGAATCACCCTCTTTCCACTCAGTATTTTTTTGTTGAATCTGCAACTTAAAGGACCCTTAGACACTATGTGGAAGCAAGGTGAGGCTGAGTCGACTTTAAGAGGGAGAAAAGCAAGGTGAAAAGGGAAGAAGAAACAGCATTTCAACATATGGCTTTTTCTATATAACCACCATGCACACACAATAGGTCTCCACTTCCTTGCTCTTTAATACAAAAGTGACACTGTTGGCTCTGTAGTTCTAAAAAAGAAATAAAGGAGACAAATACTGACTTTCAGATCTCTTGATCCTCCTGTGTTTTGCCTCCTTCAATCCACCTTGTCCCACTTTAGCATAAGATCTACAAGGCTTTTCTTTCAAGTTTAACAAGTACGTTGCAGGAGTAGACACACGGACTTGGATAAAGTGAACTCTTTCTTCTACTCCTTTTGTCATCTCACATTTCTTCCAAAAGGTTGTAAAGCATCTAACCTTTCAAGGGAAGTGATCCCAATGCCTGGTGTGCCTTTGAATGTCTCCCCCATGACCAGGCCTGTATGTACAAAACTTCAAAATTCCCCTGAACTTGCAAACAATTCAGTTTGTAGAATTCTTCTCATATGTTCTACTTAATCTCTACTCCTATTAAAAATGTTTTGACACTTACAAACAATAAATATTCACAATATCAACCCAGAGTCAGCCATTCCCATAAAAGCTCAAGGTTTGGAGTTTGTTGTTGTTGTTGTTGTTTTTTTTTATGGGGAAGAGAAGCAGGAAAGAAAGAAAACAGCAGAAGTGGAAGAAAAGCAAGAGAAGAACCAGTTCAAACAGAAAGATTAGCATTGATTTATGAGAACAGCAGACAGGGAATTTCACTTATCCAGGATCCTAAATAAATTCAAGAAATAGTTCATAACCTGACTCAACAAATCTCATGGTCTCCTTTATTACCTAGACTATCTTTTTTATTTTTTGTTAAATATACCTCTGCAGGGCACAATCACATACAATCAATACGATTGGAAAATTACATGAGCTCTATCCCAAGCATATATGCACCAATGTTAAAAAGTTATTTAAAAAACCAAACAAACAAAAAAATAAAATAAACTCCACCCAAAAAGGTGATAATGACTGCAGAATGTCTCGGGGAGACTTGTACAGAACTAACAAGATCAAAGAAAACTAGGCTTACAAAAAACAGGGAAAGAGAGTCATCTATAGAGAAATCCCACAACTGGAAGTAGATGATTTCAAAGAGGGGGTGGGAGCTGCCATGGAGCAGATCCCACAACTCTTCCTCCTCCCACACAGGCCTTGCCTCACCTCTTCCTCCCCACAGCAACAAAGACAATGGGGAAGGAGCTTGACACTATGCTACCAGTTATAGAAAATAGGGAAAAATAATCAAGCTACAGCACAGTTGCTAAGCTGACTTCAAGGAAAGCTCCTCTTAGCATAGAAGCTGCTTATGCAGCAAGCAGAGGCCAAAGGGCCTTAAAATCAGAAAAAACTGAAAGTCATTTGATGTGCTAGATTTGCCCCTGTCAGAGCAGCTTCACTTAGGAGAGGCTGCAGATTAAAGGTACCAATTGTAAACTGTGCAGCAGCTGTGACATGAACAGGGTTTCTTCTCTTCAGTCTCAGGTTGCTTTATACATTTATAAAATGCTGCTACCAAGGTTCTTTTTAAAAAGCTAGAAAGAAAGAGGTCAGTGCACACATCCAGTTGTGGGATCCATCCAATACACAATCTAGTTTGGATGCCAAAGACTTGTGAGTACTGTCTGCCACAGAACTATTAAAAAAATCTTTTTAACATCACAAAGAAGCAAATAATTTCTTAAACATCAAATACTCCACAAGATTTTCTTTTTTGCTTACAGATATATTTTCCCCCATATACATTTCATATGTAATTCCACCATCTATAATGCTTTTTATTTTTGGAGACACTGCACCACCACCTGTTGCTTCCATCTTTCCCAAGACTGTATTTTTCAAATTGAAGCTGATAATTGCGTTTTCGTCAGAATTTTCAGATTTTAGAATCAGTTGTTTCCTGGAATATGAAAACATCCAACCTATATATCCAAAGACACCACCTTGCTGGTTGAAGCTAGGTACCTAACCTTTCCCAAGTGCTGACCACCTGGCAATTTGCACTAAAATCACACACAAACTCACCGGAATTGCAAAGATCACCTGGGAAAGATCAGTTAATTATTTAGATTACTAAACTACAGGCATCCAATTTTGGTTATTATGGTCACATAATTTTAAACTTCAACTGACTGGGATGTTCCCGATGCAGACAAATCCACACTCCCACCTGCTCTTTTTATTGAGACATTTCAGAAAAAGCTGCACCCTCTTTGCATACCATAGTGTTCAAAGAGTTCCCACAGCACGATACTACACTTGCCATGGGGAAATAAAATGATAAAGGAAAAAAAATCAATACAAAGTTTGTTCTCCTTTCCCTGCTAATCAAGGCTCTGCCTGCATCACAAGAAGTGCCTTGAAGACTGTGACGACACTAAGCAGTTACATTCTTCTTCCTACACAAGAATAAAGACCACAAGTTAACTGTATAAGGACACTGTGTGGGATAACATTCCCCAAAATCGCTTACTTATATTGTATAACTTGAACTAACATACTCTAACCTCTTTCACCCCCTGACCTTTCAACAGAAAATAATGCAGTTGAGTATGGAAAAAGATAATCCCCAATGAAGTTTTTGACCTTTCAGATTACATATGGTCCGAGAACAACTCAGTTTGTGCTACACTGTGTCTGCTCATGTACCACAGGTAACAAGCACGCAACTGTCAGCACCAAGGCTGTAGCTAAAAGGTGGCTCAGAAGGGCTGCTTCACTTTCCTCGTAAATACAGAATTACATTTCCTCAAGCAAGGCAGATGTTTTTCCAGTTGGTGTCTAAATTACCATTTAGACAAATCAAGAACTTTTGCTTCTTTTTTTTTTTTTCCCTTTTGTTCCAAGGGGAATTGATTTATTGTGATACAAAAAAAAATGAGCTGCTGACACACTGACTTTTTTTGGTTGTTTTTAAATCAGTGCTACCAACATTAGGAGCCAGGAATAGAAAGGGTGTGCTTTGGAAAGTGAACAATGACATAATTTGAGTATGAAGGTAACATCATGCCCCAGTCTTGCTCTGTGTTTTCTATCTACTCTAGGACTACAAAAACTTCTTCATACACACACAGACAAGCACAAAACTTGCACACTGCTTATATGCTTTTTCCCCCTCATTTTAGAACAGAGAAGATGAGTTGTCACTCCTGCTGTTGAGCCTCCTCATTACTAGCACTGAATTTTTTGGACCATAAAAGAGTCTGAAACAGCCAAAGATACTTTATATTGGTTTTTTTCAGACAACGATTCTGTAATTCTGCTTCACTACAGCTCAGATATTTATAAATGGAAGTGACAATGGAAATGAGGGTTTACGCTACTCTGACTTACAAATTTCTCCCTGAATCTAAAAACCTTAATAATAGTCTGCAAGAGTTTAAGTTAGATCAAGGAATGGAAATGCAACTGGCTTTCTTGTATTATCAACGAAAAGCCTCACTCCTAGCCGTTTCTAATATGGAATTTGCCTCACCTTACTCAATTCATGCTGTCAAGAGACAACATCATCATATGACTTTGCTTCTTCCATATCTAATTTAATGTAATGCTACAGTTTCACAAGTCTTCTCAGTTCCAATGGGCTTAAGAGTCAGTCACATTTGCAACACAGATCTATCTTTTACTGTCACTGAAGAAATTTTAAATTGGTATTAAATTTAAACACTTAAAGACAAGGCTTCTTTGATTATATAAAATTTCTATGTTCCTTCTCCCTCTCTAAATTAGCCATTCCATCAGCTGAGAGAGTGCATGAGAGACTGAACACACATCAAGATACCCCAGATACATCTCAGTACATTGCAAATTTTATGACTAAATGGAATGATTTTCCACAATTCAATGCATGGATAAGGCTTGACAATCATCAACATTTGTAAATTGTTATTAGGATATAGTCAACTCACAAAACCCTACAAAGATTTGACAATCAAAATGGCTACACCAGGGAAAAAAAAGTGTAAAGCACAAGTCTTTGGCTCTCCTTTAAAGAAAAACAGCAGTTTACCATGTTTATACAGATCCCTTGTTTGCCTACCAGTAGGGGCAATATCACATTTGTGCATCACTGAGTAATAACACCATTAGAAAAGGCAACTTCACAGAAGTTATTGGCTAAGCGAATTCATTTGAATGCTCTGTTTTGAGGCAGCAAGCTGTCACTGTTACACAATCAGGGAGGGCAAATGGGCAAGCCACAGAAGGAACGGAACGTATGGACAAAAGGGAGAGAAAAACACTCCGAGGAAACTGGACACAGAAGCACTTGAGAAGAGAAAGGATAACAGTGCTGCAAGTTTTGAGAGCTGCTCTGATCTAAATAAAACAAGTCCTGCTCTGAAATGGGCCAGGACATGATAGCATACAAGAGGGGCAGAAGAAAAAGCGTACGCTTCTCCTATTAAGAAAAGGGAACCACGTCATAGGGAAGGAAGACATGTTGATAGAAGGAGAAAATAACACTAGAGAATAAACAAACAGCATTTCTACTCTGACCAAATCCCTAACATACTAAAGCTTAACCTAACACTTGAAGCTTCTTATTCCGGGTGGTTTGTCCCTGTTGGGCTGAAACCCAGGTATATCAACATGTGTTCAAAGTTGTCTACTGCAGTAGAAAGTCTAAGCTACCTACCAAATGATGCAGTAGTGTCCTAACACCATTGTAATACTGTTTTTTTCTTGCCCAAGCAGAAGGAACTAAACCACTTTCTAGTCGAGACCACTTTCACTGAGGTGGACAGCATTCCTGTACAACAAGGGGCTATAGAAATGAATGTATCAGGATACACTTACTCCAGAAGTTTTCATTCCCTGTTTATTTGCTGTAACCATCAATGCTTCCATTATATGTAGAGCTATCTGTCCTCACAGTTCTACCAGCATGCTTTTCCACAAAAAGGGAAAATTTTAGGTGCAGCTTCCAGAAGAGACTTAAAAGCATACACTGCATTTTGTTGTTCAACTTGTGTAATTAAACAAACTTCTGCAAAAAAGCAGAAAAAGGATAAGAGGAGGAGGGGGAAAACCAAAGCTAAAAATCAATACTGTTAGTAGATATTAAACAAACTATTTAACAAGCCAAACTATAATACTGGGCAAACAGGGCATTCACCTGGACACACTGATCACAAGAAGGACACTACGCACAAAGTACAGCACGGAAAGCTGGATAAGGGAGAAAAAACAACAGCAAGGTCTCCCTTCTAATCCACAGGTTTTGGAACCATTCACTGTATGTAGGCCAGCAATGTGAATAGCCCTTACTATGGAATTCCTCCCAGGAGCAAAAGTGGAGAAAAACATTAATCCCTAACCAAGCAAGGAAACTAGCTGGCACAAGTAATAGAAGTTTTTTGCCCCTCCAGATTTTCTTCCTAGTGTTGAAACTGAATCTGTAGATTCAAACAGATCATAACCGTCTTTGAAAATGCCTTTTACATCAAGAATCATACGCAGTCAAAAAAGGTACACTCTGGGCTTGTCCTCCTATATTACAATATTGCACTTATTATTTCAACTAAAATGAGCTCCCTGTGTTAATAAAGACACAGCAGGAAGCAAACTAATTAAAAACAACAAGAAAGCTGACCTGATGGTGGTGCTCTGCGCTTAAGGAAGGAAGAACAGGGCACAGTGCCTGTGTCAGTTGACATGTGAGCAGGCTGCCAGGGGAACACTTAATCATCGTTAATCATCGCCATGCCCAGAGCAGAGAAGGGAGGAACAGACCTGACAGGCTCAAAACTGCCTCAGCCTGGCCCTGCTCAGCCTGAAGGTGAGCGGCTGAAACGCTGGGCCTCAAGTAGAAGATACGGATGGACAGGGGCAAGATGTAGGTGAAGCTCTTCTACTGCAAAGGCAATTCTTTGCCATAAGTCAAGAGGGGTTAGAAAAAAAAGCAAGCTTCATAACTACTCATTGCAATTAAGAGGCCAAAGTTCAGCAAAGGGCAAAAGAAACCTGTGTGAAGACACATGGAAAGTGTGGGCGTGTGCGCTGAAAAATGCCTTTATTTTCATTCAGTGCTTCTACCTCCCAGACATTTGATCACAACAGCTGCGCTCATGCGAAAAAATTCTTAAAACATACCCAATATATATACAGATATAACTATGTATATATGTATATATATATTT
>VXBH01008622.1:1604-29671 GCA_013400035.1 Rynchops niger | reverse complement strand
TTTCTTTAATTATTATTTTTCTTTTTCAGTTTACTGCATGAGTTAGAGGGCCGGAAACTTACTAATTTAGCCTGCTTAGGTGCTTGTATCATATATTGTTCTAATCCACAAAAGGATACTGAGTAAAATATCTTGTGAAACATAAATTGTATTGCAGAATGCTAAGTAGTTATTGTTACATCCCAATCCGACTACATCAAGCTTGGGAGATGTTCACAATGATTCCAAGCGTGAAACTAAGACACAAATGAGGTCAGATGCCGCTCACTGCAGGTTTATTCTTTTTCCCCAGCAAAAGTCACTGAGACAAGCAATAGAGTAAAGGTAGAAGTAGAGGAAAGGCAGAAACGAGAAGCAGTATTACAGAGTATAGCAAGATCATAGTCACCTCCACAGGCCCAATGATATCTTGGCAGTCCTCTGGATGTTCAGCGACATCCTGCTGATCCATGGTTGATGGTGGTGGAGGTCTCAGTCCCAATTCCCAAATTGTAGTGTGTGATCACACCAGTTATAGTGCAGGTAGCCCAGGTTGGTCCACAGCTTGACCAATCAGCGTGATAATGGCCTTTACCCAGTTAATTGTCATTTTACATGGTTGTCATATAAGGCTTTCCTGCCCCCTTGCTGTTTGGGCAGTGCCTGGCACAGTCATTGTGCTTCAGCAATTTTGCAGTTAACAACACAGGCTCGGGTGTGCCCCGGGCTAGGCAGGGTCTGGCCACTCTGATAGCCAGAGGCCTACAC
The DNA here is from genome assembly GCA_013400035.1 of Rynchops niger. Classification (NCBI taxonomy): domain Eukaryota; kingdom Metazoa; phylum Chordata; class Aves; order Charadriiformes; family Laridae; genus Rynchops; species Rynchops niger. The sequence goes on along the minus strand of VXBH01008622.1, from coordinate 28,924 downwards.
CCTTTCCAGCTATGGGGAGCAACACACCCTCTTCAGTTGATGGAAGTCTTAGCTGGTGACTAGCAGGCAGGAGGATGGTCTGCAGAAGGTGCTAAATAGATACAAGCAAGCTTCTTATTGGCCTGCAAGCCTGCCATTGATTTGCAGAAGCTTAAGCAAGCTTTGAGACAATTATTTTAAAGTTCCAGTCTTTCACAGTTATGAAAGGGAAGAGAGGGAGTTTTACACCTCCTGAAAAGAAAAGTATGCTTTTTAGAGGGTGAAATGCAGGTGAGAAGTCCTAATATAACAAAAGTATGAGTAACCATGGCAGATAAAAGATTTAATTAAGAAGAGGAAAAACATCCTCTACCTAAGGGGAAGAAAAAAGAAGAAAAAAAAGGGGGTTTGTAGTCAATGATTAGCAGTGCCAACCCTCTGAAAGGCTTGTAGTGGAGATTAGTTCCAATTTCCACAAAGTGAAGATCCCTACACAGAGGGAGAAACCATGATTGCCGCCTTTTTAGGAAGGGAAGAGGCATCTCTGTTTTAACTTCAGTTAAGCTGTGGGGGTTGTTTCTTTGCTTAAGACTTTCATAAATATTTTGAACTACACTGTGTGGTTTGGATATTACACATAAATGCTTTTTATGTACTGTTTGTCTTAATTTGTGATTATGTGTAATTTAAAGTAACTGGATTACAGAAGGACTCTTATTCAAGGATTTGATGATTTTAAAAAGTAGAACCTGCAGCTATAGAGTGCATTTCCATTTGAATACAAGTCAGCGATACATCATCACAAAGGCCTGAAAAATCATGTAACCTCCAGGAAACTGTTGGTGACCTTGAAGGCTTCTGGTATGCCATAATGACATTGGGTAAATACTTGAACACCCAGACAGAAGGAAAGAGTCCTAGAAGTGTATTGCCAAGTACCAGCTTTAGACAATTAGTTCTAAAACTTTTTAAAAAATGCAGTAATACAAGCACTCCACAGTACCTGAGAATTTCTAATTTGAAAAGTTCAAAAGGCCTTAAGGTTTTACAGTCATTCATGTTGCGATGGATGTCAATAGCATACTCTGTGAACTTTGGCAAGACATAAACAGTTTTGAAGGCAATATTAGTTACTGTTGTTGCAGTTCTTTAACATTATCAGGAATGCCAGCTAATGGGAGATACATATGAGAAGCTGTTGTTGGGTACATAAACTGGTAATGAATCAGAGCACTGTAAAGCTAGACTGTGATGGCACAGAAGAGAGCACAGTAAGCAAAGCTTCTTGCAAAATTCCTGGGAGATCCACTACTCATTCTCTGCTCTTGTCCCAGTTGTACTTCCCATTTGCAATCACAGTGATGATCTCTAGGGTCCAGTTATTAAAGCAGCAGTTTGGTTCCAAGCCTATACAGCAAGGACAAATAAAAAAAGAAGCATAAGAAATCAAACCTAAGAAGGCAGAGTGACCATATAATCCACCAGACTTTTAAAGGTTTATCAGCTATAGCATTTATAGCTCAGCTCAAGCAATATGAAACAGGATCTCTCTTCTTTATAGTGCTAAGTCATCAACCATTTTGTCCTTGTGAAAGTTCATAGCCTGTTTAAATGCTTCTGTAAGCAATTATCTGGAAAGAGCAATTTGCAGATGCTATCTGCGAATTTGGAAAAAGGCTGTGTTGCTGTGATTCAATCACACTCTTTCTGATATGTTCCAGTATAGTTTGGCTGATGTAAGACAAGAGTAACCTACCACCAACCAGCCTCAAATTGAAAGGAAATGGTTGTTTGCAATACACAGGAAGTAATTTTCTCAGTTACACTCTTTAGGTGGCATCTTTGGATGCTGTTTAGATTTTAAACTATTTTAAACATTATTTTACAAAATACTAATATGATAACAAGGTGACTCAGACTTCATTTGAGATACACTTTTACCCATTCCTGGTTCTCGAACTTCATTTTATTACTGCATGACAACAACACAGATGTAATATACTTACTGATTAAAGGGAAAAGTTGCCTTTCTCTTTTATTGCTTACTGACTTTTAGTAAGTAAATAATTGCTTGGATACCAGTATGCAAAGACAAAATAAAATGAGCATCATATAACCTTCATTATTTTTATTTTCTGTGCATGGAATCCATGAAATCTATATTTCATTTTATTAAAGATGTGTGTCTTTCTAACCTTGAACAAGAAATTGCTGAAACAAAGAGATCAGCTTTTTATGAAGTCTAGATACTGGGCTTAGAATGAGCCTGCATTGCTTGCACAGTACTAGTATTAATAATTGCATAAACAGAGATAACAGGAAGTAGTGTTGGTAGTTATTGAAGTTGAGCCAAACTTTCAATTATTTAAGTGATGGTTTTAAAACTTTGCTTTTTGATCTGCAGATGAAACTCAAAGGCTTCAAAGAATTGCTATTCATTCCCAAGATGTTTCTTACGGAAATCTTGTGAGAAGAAACAGTATTCTGCAAACTTGCAATCGTGTGAGTTCAGTGTCTCTAATCCTCTGTGAGGTACATATGCCAGTTAGGAATTTTACCCCTACTTCTGGTTCTTAAATATCTTGATTAACAGAGCACATGGCAATCTAAGATTTAGTCTGCATCATGGTTTCAAATTGTCAAAATCCTTATTAAAAAAAACCAAAACACATGAGCTGCATATTAGCAACCATGTGCTTCCATTCTAATTGTATTTTGCTTGTCAGTAATCTATTGTGAAGGAATGAAAAAACAGTGATCTAGTGTTGTTCCCAACACACAGTTACCTTTGAGATCCTATTAACCTTTCTAATCCTAGCAATTAGATCAATTCCATGCTTCCTGGAGAAAAATGTTCAGGAAGAAAATCTAAATGACCATAGAAAGGAAAGCTTGGCTGCTCTTGTCACAATAGGAATTCTCATTAGAAGTTTTAGTAGGCATTTAAAACATTTTAATTAGAGCAGTTAAAGAAGCCCTTCTGAATATTCAGCTGTTAATAGGAAGAGACTAGCTAACCCAGAGTATAATAGCAAGTAATGAGGGAATGCTGGTGACATAAGTTAATTGCTTTATCATCATGATATAATATGCATTATTTATAAGTGACAACACAGTATCTGCATTAGAAAAAAAATACAATTATTTAGTAATTTGTTAATGCTGCTGCATTATCTCTTAGTGACTATGCAGTAAACCAGTGAATTCATGTCCTCATTATATCAAGTATCTCAGTTAGTACATAGATATTTTTCAACACTTTCAATGTTCTTTGTGAGAATATTTTTACAGACAGCTTCTCGGGGTACAAATGAATCTTTATACTAATATTTACCTGCTATACCTGCATTTGAGAACTACTTTATATTCGGTACTATAGGTGTTCTGAATTCTTTTTGATTATTTTAAAATATTAATGAAGTACTTCTCTAATGTGTAATATTGAAAGATATACTGAGCTCTACAGAGATTTTTAAACCAGGTTAACATGAATCTTGCTTTACTGGGAACTTTCTCACATGTTTAATATTTAAATGGACAAGTCTGCTACTCTAAGATATTAACAACTGAATCCCAAACAAGCAATATAGTTTTTTATTCTGCAAGGTCATACTCATTAGAATAAACTGATTTATTGTCTTTCTACCAATAGAATTATATAGTTAAAGTAAACCAGCAGATCTCATGACAGTTAATTCTGAGTGTTTAAATGTGCACACCTGTATTATTTCTATGTCTAACAAAGTTTATATTACTATTTGGTTTTGGTAAAAGTGCTAGAACATGTATGAAACTTATACTGCAGGTCACTGTACTATAAAGCAGTGCTTTTACATGGAATCATAAGAAAATATGTTATAAATCATGATTTTACTATTCATCTTTATTTCTATTACCAAATGTAGCATACAGCAATTGCCCAGAATTATAGATTAGTCAGCCATATAGCTGTCATCATTAGACATATTACAGTATAATGTACAGAAAAGCCACCTCAGCTCTCAACACCAATTTCTCTACATAATTGCTTTAAAAAAATTGGCTCTATTTATGGCACATTTTGTATTAACATTAAATAATTAACACAAGGAAAAGCACTGCAATGAACAAAAACCCAGATGGTGCTGTGTACAATAGGGCTTTATTTAGCAAAATAAAGCATGTCACTGGGCAATTTCAAGGTAAAATATGTAATTTACTGAATGTTCTTACACAGAGTTAGTAGCAAGACTTTATTCCACTGTAAGGGATGGACTGTAAATTCCCTGACAAGGGGCAGAAGGCCCTCCATTCAACGGAATGTCTCAAACGCTTGCAAGGAAATAAATAATGCAGGCCTGGCCTTCAAAGAACTGATAAGGCTAACACTTCTGACACCTGAAAGTGTGGGAGAACTGTCTTGTGAAGACAGGATAGGTCTGCCTTTCATGTGGTGAGCTTGCTGGTCCCCAGTTCTCAAGGCCATTGTGTCCGATGAGTGACCTTTTCTTCGTTATCCGCGAAATGCATATGAAAGTGCACACCCTGCATATGCTAATGAAGATTATAGAGATCATGCTAAACATGTATGACTACGGCACTCGTCTCTCCACCCAAATCACACTACACATCACCTGGGAGGAGGGAGAAACATGAGACAAGGCTGTCCTCAGCAAGGGGGGTGGACTATGCTAATTAGCAAACATAAAAGGGGAAAATAAGTGCCCCTAGGGGGGAACAAAGAAAAAAACAAAAGAAGAAGATAATGTCTGGGAAGATTCTTCCCAAGAAAGAAGACCATGCCTGGGAAGATTTTTCCAAGAAAGAAGATTATGCCTGGGAAGATCCCCTGAAAAAGGCACTGGAACCAGGAACAGTGATCTCTTTATCTTTCTCTTTTCCTCTTTCTTTTCCTTTCTCTATCCTTCAGTTTCTCTTTTCTCTCAGAATTGTTAAGTAACAATTAGAGTTGTTAAGTAACAACCTTAAGTATGACCTTAAGTACCGCTTGCCATAAGTTGTCCTATACCTGTTGTTATGTAACACAATGCACATCTCACCACTTGCCATTATTTGTTATATACGTAACCAATTATCGTGGATTTGTTAAGACCTATACTAACCATTTTGGTAAGCTAATAAATGTTTCTGTATGGACCTTGAGATTTATCTCACTTTAGTCCAGTCCGCACCGTTGAGAATTTACAAATCTGAAGTCACTTACCCGGGCTCTTTACTGACAGTGGGATGTCACGTTCACTACTGAGTAAAATCGGTAAATAATCTCAATTTTGCAGGTCAGCAAATAATAAAATATATTTGCACATGAGGTTCCATTTATACTCACTAGCTGGACTTGTGCAATGTTTCTATGAAATGTTATATGTAAATTCTAGCCATTAGTTATTGTCCAATAACAATGGGTTTTGAAAATATAATCTTACTTCCTTTTATGGGAAAAGCTGATCTGAGTAATTAAACACCCCACAGCTGTCTCAAAATTTACTCATACTCATATGCCTAAGGCCCATCATCACCTAAGCATCCCTGAGCTGAATTTGCTCTGGTAGCACTATCTCTCTCTAGTCCTGGGCAGTCCAACGGTGAGCACAGAAACAGACAGCATGACCCTAGAAGAGGAGAGCAAGCCCCTCCTGCCTGCCCACCACAGCCTTGGAGTCTTGGGCTGGAGGTGTGGAGCTGCTGTTATAGGGTCAGAGAAAGGCTGAGACTGGTGTGACTGGAGAACAATGAGGGATACCTGAGTGTAGAGGCACCAGCAGAAGGACCCAGCAGAGCTGGGGCTGCCAGCATGGCCTGCACCTGTGGCAGGTGGACGATGCAGAGATCTTCAGGACCTGCAGCTTGTCAGCTGGTCAAAGGGCTTGGACAGCCCTGAACTGGTGATTGGAAGTGGGAGACTGGGAGAGTACAAGGGACACGTTGCCTGTTGCAGCACTTTGGGTGAAATGATATCATCATACTTTGTACTTCCCCTTGCTGAACATCTTGGGGCTCCTGCCTTGGCAGGGTACAACTCTAGACTGATGCAGAGAGCAGCACCAAGTTATGACTCCGTGCAGGAGGAGGGATTTGGGTGACACATCAATGAGGCTGTACAAGGCAGTGCCGGCTGGTAGGAGAGCAGTGCCCTGGGACATGGGGGTAGAGGTAGAGGACAGGCCTGTGATGACGAGCAGTGGAGCACGAGCTGGCCCTAGAGATGCCCTGGCTCAAAACATCTGCCTGGGACCAGTTGCAGACCTGAAGCTGGGCAGCACTTGCCTTCCAAGGGGACAATGAAATAGTACCTGGCAGGAGAAGAAAACCCTGTCAACATTAATATCCCACCCCTCCTGGCAAAAAAGCAAAAAAAGGTGAGGTGGGCAATGCCACGTGCACTGTTAGTAACACTGGGACTTTTTCCATAGTTTTAATGCATTTGTTTTATTTGGATAATTGGATCTGGGGGGCTGGAAGCCCTTGAGGGCTGGCTCATGCCCCAGCTGATGGCCCAGTCCTGGTCTGGCCATCCCCTGATGCACCCTCCAGGGTCACTGATATGGTGCTGGCCTCTTCTTGGCTGGAGAGTCCTCAGAGCTGCCAGTCCTTCTCTTTGGGGGTCGCCATGGCCCCCTGGGAAGCATTCACGGCCCTGGCTGGAAGTGAAGGGCCTGGGAACAGCCTCCCCTGGCTCCTCCTGGGGCTCTTCTTGCTCCATGGGGATGGCAATGGGAGCAGACGGGTGGCTGCTGGTCTGCAGGGGAATCTTGCAGGACTGCTGGAGGGGACTGGGCCAGGGTTAGGAGACCCTTTTCAGGACGAAGTGGGGCCGGGGGCACCTGCAGAGCTGCCCTCCCACCCCCTGGCAGCAGAGGTATCCTGCCTGCCCAGCAGCTGGTTGGCCTCCCTGCTGCACCGTTGCACAACAACACATGCATGCTGCTGCACAAATGTCGCCATGTGGTTTTGGAGGGAGACCCGCAGCGTCTGGCCCAGCACGTCTGTATTCAGCCTGTGGTTGATCAGGTGGGTGTGATGGTGTTCTTCACCCATGTCTGCCACCAACACCCTGTTGCCAAAGATCTCCTCCACCTCCTGATGGACCCAGGACTGCAGGGTCTGGAGGAGCACTGGGTGGTTTCAGAAATGGTTCATCCAGTTTGGGGGCTGGACGTGGCCTACAGGATGGCTGGGCACTCCTTCTGCAGCCCACTGTTGGGGTGCTCCAGGATGATGGAGGCTGTGAGTAGCTGGGTGTCTGGGAACTCCTCCTGCCTGATGGACAAGGACTGACAGTGTCATGGACAGTGTGATGACATGCTCCACATAGTCACTGTCTGCCCACACTGAGTGCAAGAGGGAGAGGATCCTCCTCTTGCAGAGGGGGCACACAGGCTTGCTCTCAGCCTACCGCAGGATGCATGGATAACAGAACTGGCGGAGGCATGGCATCACAAAGCTGGCCTTCTCCCAGCTGTCCAGGCAGATGGGACAGTGGTCCTCCAGCTCTGTAGCCATGCTCTCCACATGCTGTGGGGGGCTGAAGGGTTCCAGGGATGTTCCCTCTCATGGGCTCTGCAGCAGTCAGTGTCACTCAAAAAGGAAGAGAGGCCACAATCACTGGCTGGCCCTGGGGAGGGGTGGAAGAAACGCACAGGTGCCTCAAGAAGGAAACCCTCCCAGCTCACCTTTGCGGCTGTGAGCACGTCTCCTGGGTGTCCCAGCTGCCTGAACCTGGCACGGCTGGGGAAAATCCTGTGATGGCTCTAGGATCGGGCACAGAGAGCTGCCTGATCTCCGGTTGTGGGATCGCTGGGCCTGGAGGTTTTCAAGGACTGAGTGGCCACAACCCAGAGCACAACTGTCACAAGCCCATGAAGGTTGCCCACTGAAGTCCTAGAAAAGAAAACATTGCCAGTGGGAAATGTAGCAAAGGCTTCCAAAGGTGCAACATCTTCCAGAAGCTGTAATGTCAGAAAACCACTTTCTGATTTCATTTAGTTCAGCAGCTTTCACAAACATTTATTTAGGATAGAATAGAAGGGACATTGGAATGGACCTACAATGATCATCTAGTTCAACTGCCTGACCACTCCAGGGCTGACCAAAGGTTAAAGCCCATTATTAAAAGCATTGTCCAAACAATGCCTCTCTTTAAGGCATGGACCGGCATGGGACATTGACCACCTCTCTAGGAAGCCTCTTCTACTCTTTGACCACCCACTTGGTAAAGAACAGATGGATAAGGGCTTCTACAGACAGTCTGAAGTAGCCTCATGTTTGCAGGCCCTGTTTCTCCTGGGGAAATTAAATAACTGCTGAAGAATCAACACAGCAGGGCACAAGAAATCAAGGAGGTTCCTAAAGAGAATGGTTAACGTGTTCCTGACAAAAGACACAGAGGAGAAAAAGAGGAGAGGGGCAGCCTGCAATACCACTGTGATGGCTGTAACATTCTGTAAAAGGCCTCAGCCATCTGTTCTTCCTGATCAGGTGGCCTATAGCAGACACCCACTACAATGTCACCCATACTAGTCTACTCTGTCAGTAATTCCAGCTGTCAGGCCTGTCTGGATGTAAAGTAAGCCTACTTAGTCCAGCTAAATTGAATAATTTGTAACTAATGCAACATTATTGCTCTTAGTTTCCTAACTGATTAGCACAATGCTACTGAATATTTATTTGATCAGTAATAGTTTGTGTGAAAATTCTCAAGAATTTGATCCTAAGCTTTAAAATGACAGATTTCACGGTTTTGCAAAATTTTGCAAAACTAATTTTCAGGAGAATTAATAGTGGCCATGCAAATTACTGTAATTTACTATATGGGCTGTGAAACTAACAATAACCAGTGATTTTTACAAGATTTTCTTAATATGCAATGGCTATGTGCTTTCTCCTAGGCCTAAAAGAAGTCCATTAATAGGCCTAACCTTCATTTCCAGAATGACTGCCTGTCAAGTCTGGACGACAGTGAAAACTGAATTAGAGCAAAACTCTGAAATCTCTTTGTCAACTGCTGTTCAGCTGATCTTGTGCTTCACTGATTTTTGTAGATTCCATGATGTGAATTTTCCTCAGCTTCAACTTTTTTAGAAAGTAGCTATTGGGCACATTTTTCTTATTGATAAAATCTCTGCCACTAAGAATGCTAATCTATGCATGGAAGACTAGCTAAGGAAAGTAGGATACATTAAGTATAGCCTGTTACTCAAGAGTAGGTACAAAGAACTGAAGAAGCAGCATCCCCCACTTTGCCAGTTAGAAAAATAAAATTGCAAAAGAGGTGAAAGTGGTAAAAAACTTATCCTAAATGATGTTTTCTAGCCTTGACTTGGTCTGGAAAGATAAATGCAGGAAGTTTTACTTGTCATAGTTAGCAGAGTAATGCTTCCTCCCATAGACTTTCTGGAAACAGCACTGATTTTTTTCTCCAAGCTCACTCTACATAAACTGTGCTGGACAGACACACTCATATAAATTTTTTCTTCTAGGCATGGAAAAAAAAAAGAAGAATCCCCAACAGTTTATGAGAGCTGGTGAAAATGCCTTTTATAGGCAGTAACCACAAATGGATTTTCTCACTGCTAATTACAGTAGTGATCTGAATATCCTGGACATAGTCGGTTAGTGCCAGCAACCTAACATCATCAACACTAAAAGGTCTGCATCTCCTCTGGTGTATGATGTCTATATAGGGATAATATTGCATGGTAATGCTGTGCTAGGTACATCACAGTCTTGAGCTCTTGTCAGTGTCTGTGGTTCTCTGGTGACCATGAGCTATGGATGTTAGTCTCCTAGTGCCTAGGGAGAGAAGAGCTTCAGCTGATTATCTTCCCCTGTACGACCTTTCCACCAGCACTGGCCAAGTTGTTCTGAAAGATGTGTCCCTCTATAAGTGGTCAAGAGAATACAATCCCAGATTTCTTCCTTTCAAGAAAGGCTTGAAGATTTGGGCAGCTTTCTCTAATGAAATGCAAGAAGTTTTTTGTAATCTTTCAATTTCATGTGCATCATTATAGCATGATTACAAGCTGGTAGTTTGTGCTTTTCTGTTTGTTTTGTATTACTCAAAGTCAATGCTTAAACTATAAATGTTTTGTACTCTGTATTCTTAAAGGAGGTGAACTGCTGGGTTAAATTAGTAATGTTAATTAATTTATAATGGTAGGGATAGAAAATAAACCAGTATCCTATTGAACTACAACTCTGAAATTAAGGGCATAATCTGGTATTATTCCCAAACAGAAAAGAATATTTTATAACAGTTAAAGAAAGATGGAAAGATTTGCCTTCAGTGAGAAATATAAGCCTTGATAAAAGAAGTGGTCAGGCATATTTCCTCTTTCTGGCTGGCAGGAGAATTAAAGAAACCTTCATGCTCAGCAGTTCAAGATGGAGTCTCCTATGGTAATTTCATCTTTTCCATTCCATGATGAAATACTCAGTTTTCAGCCTCATAGAGTATGAAAAAGATATCACAGAATATGGCACAGAGATGCCACAGGCAGCAGAAAATACGCGTTTAACGTAGCTTCTTGTATTGGCTTTTTGTGGCAAGGTTTTGGCAGTGGGGGTGTTACAGGGTTCTGTGAGAAGCTGCTAGAAGCTTCCTCTATGTCCAGTAGAGCCCGTGCCAGCTGGCTCTAAGGTCAACTCACTGCTGGTCAAGGCTGAGCCCATCAGTGACGGTGGTAGCGCCTCTGTGAAAACACATTTAAGAAGGCGGAGAGGTGGGGAGGGGGGGAACAGCTTGCTGGGGAGTAGCAACCATGGCTGGAGGAGAAGAGTGAGAATATGTTAGAGAAAGCAAGTCTGCAGACTCCAAGGTCAGTGAAGAAGGAGGGGGAGAAGGTGGTCCAGGCACCAGAGCAGAGATTCCTCTGCAGCCTGTGGTGCCCTGCAGCCCATGCAAGTTAACAGTGGAGAGATAGCAGCCTCTGGAGGACCCCATAGCTGAGGAGCTGGATGACCAAAGGATGCTGTGACACTGTGGGAAGCTCACGCTGGAGCAGGCTTCTGGCTCCAGGCACCTGTGGACCTGTGGATAGAGGAGCCCGTGCTGGAGTAGGTTTGCTGGCAGGACTTGTGACCCCATGGGGAACCCACACTGGGGCAGTCTGTTCCTGAAGGACTGCACCCTGTGGATAGGACTCAGGTTGGAAAGGTTTGTGAAGATTGTGTTCCATGGGTGGGACCTCATGCTGGAGCAGGGGAAGAATGTGAGGAGTCACTCCCCTGAGAAGGAAAGAGCGTCAGAAACAACATGTGATGAGCTGATTGCAACCCTCATTCCCCATCCCCCTGCGCCTGTGGTGGGGAAAGGAGGTTGCAAAAACTGGCAGCAAATTGGGCTTGGGAAGAAGGGCCAGGTGGGGGAAATTGAGATTTAGTTTTATTTCTCATTACCAACCCTTATTTGATTGGTAATAAATAGAACTAATTTGCCCCAGTCGAGTCTTTTTTGTCTGTGGCAGTAATTGANTGGATAGGACTCAGGTTGGAAAGGTTTGTGAAGATTGTGTTCCATGGGTGGGACCTCATGCTGGAGCAGGGGAAGAATGTGAGGAGTCACTCCCCTGAGAAGGAAAGAGCGTCAGAAACAACATGTGATGAGCTGATTGCAACCCTCATTCCCCATCCCCCTGCGCATGTGGTGGGGAAAGGAGGTTGCAAAAACTGGCAGCAAATTGGGCTTGGGAAGAAGGGCCAGGTGGGGGAAATTGAGATTTAGTTTTATTTCTCATTACCAACCCTTATTTGATTGGTAATAAATAGAACTAATTTGCCCCAGTCGAGTCTTTTTTGTCTGTGGCAGTAATTGATGAGTGATATCCCTGTCCTTATCTTGACCCATGAGCCTTTCATTACTTTTTTTCTCCCATGTGCATCTGAGGAGGGGAGTCATAGAGTGGCTTTGGTGGGCACCTGGTGTCCAGCCAGGGTCAAACCACCGCAGTACTGAATACGTGAGTCACTTGGGGCTGGCTTATCCATACCTTTTTTCCTAGACCCTAGCAAAAACTGAATATGGGAAGGAGAACTGAAAAATAAGTAAGTTGCAAAGTATTCAATTTTATTGTAAATAGATAGAAATCTACTGAAGGTCATACTTACATGGAATAATTTAGAAGGAGGAAAGGCATAAGTTTTCGTTACCAGTGGACACTCTTCAAAATGTCTTGCCCTGCTGTAAGAAATTAGACCGGTCATCTGTAAAGAAAAGATGCAGAAAGTAAAAGTGCAGAAGTAATTATAAATTTTAAAAAGGAATTAGGAGTCCTAGTAAAATTTTTTATATGTTTTTATGCCTGTAATAAATTTATCTCAATTGGCACAGTTGAGCAGTGAGGTGTAGCTGAAAATAGCTGATGGGATGTCCCTGTGCATCCGTTTCTGTGGAGAACCTGAGCATGTGTACTAATGAGTGCACTCTTTGCCAGCAAATGCAGCTGCATTTACTGATAATTTTGTCTAGAACCAAATTCAAGGCTTACTAGTCACACTGTCAGCAAATATGCAAAATTAGCAATAAAAGCAAACATTAGGTATCTTTCAAAAATTTTATTCTGAATAGAAAATCCAGACCATAGCTGCAGTTCAAGTTAACTTATCTGAGTTTAATTTCCAAATTTGTGAAATTTATCCCTCTACATTTTAAAAGGTCACTATGTTGCTTTCTGCTTCCTAGAAGATACCCGTGAATGCATTATTTTTGTGGAAGTAGTTGCTCCAGAGTGCAGTAAATATTAATTTACTTCACAATATGAATTTTGAGGGAAATTGTAAGACTTTGCTATGTGCTCTGGAGGTTACGTTTTCTGGGATAATTTCCTTCCCAAAATACAGAAAAGCAGTATTGCAAAGATTTCATTCAGAGTTATTCTGGGCAGCTGTGTAAAAAACTAAATTCCTCCTTATTTCCACTGGAAGCATCTAACAAAATAAATTACCATATCATGAAATATTCAAACCAACTACACTATGTTATATTATACCTATACCCTGTATATTAAAGGACAGCTATTTATTTTATGATCCAATTTAGCAGAATTGTCATTTACATGAAACACACAAATAACAGGATTTTTTCTCTTAGAGGCTTTCTGAGATGGCTTGATGTTGGCCAGCTCCTGGACCTTCACCCAGCCTCCCTCTCATTCCGCCTCCTCAGCTGGACAGGGGTAAGAAATAAGATGAAAAAGTTGGCAGGTCAAGATAAAGACAGGGAGAACACTTACCAGTTACTGTCACGGGGAAAACAAACTCAAATTGGGGAAAATTAATTTCATTTATTACAAACAAAAATTAAGCTCGGTGGTGAGGAACAAAGATAAAAAAAAAAAAAAAACTTCTCCCCACCTCCTACTTCTTCCCAGGCTCACCTTTACTCCTTCATTACCAGCTTCTCGACCCTTCCTCCTCCAAGCAGCAGAGGGAGACGGGGAATGGGGGTTGTGGTCAGTTCGTAACACTTGGTCTCTGCTGCTCCTTCCTCCTCACACTTTCCCCTGCTCCAATGTGTCTCTCTGAAGGCAGCACTTCCTTAGGAAATAATCCACCTGGTCTGGCATGGGGTCCTCCAAAAGCTGCAGTGTGGCTACCTGGTTCAGTGCCTGGAACACTTCTTCAGTCTCCTCCTCTGTCTTTGGTGTCTGCAGTGTTGTTTCTCACACTTTTTTGCTTCATTCCTCCCATTGCTGTGCAGCCATTTGCCCTTCCCTAAAGATGCTTTCACACAGACACACTGGCTTGGGTGAGGGGCTCAGCTGAGCCCTGCTAACTGGAATTGGCTGTGTCCAGCACGAAGCAGCCCCAACCTCTCATTACAGAGGTCATCCCTGCAGCCCTTCCATACCACCGCCAACACCTTGACACTTAAACCTGATACAACTTGTCTCATTTTGTCCTATCACCTTCAAGTAGTTCTTCAAACTTCACATTTCATGTTAAATGAATCAAAGAGAGTACATGTTGAATTATGGAAGAAATATACCTTACACAGAGCAAAGTGAGTTTGTCTTCTCTCAAATCACACAGAGGACTCCATACAATTTTGACTTCATATCAAAAATAGCTAGGCTTGAACAGCATGTGGGGCAGCTTTTCTTCGATTCTCAGTGTAGTCATGGGTAATTCAAACATTTTGTATAGATAAACAATTGCTATTTCTTCTTCCTCTTTCTTTTACGTTACAAACTATGGTGATTTACAACATAAGTTAGAATCAGTTTGGGGAAAATGCTGGTGGAGGTGGGACAATTGTGTTGAGAGAAGAGAGAAACACTGAAGAAATATCAGCTGAGGTCCACTGCTCAGAATCTTTCTCTACATCAGGAGAAATACTGGATTAATGTTTTGAGACCAAAATTTTATGCCTAAGACTTGGAGAAGAACACTGTTTTAAAAATGAACAGACTTCAACTATAGCAATGCACTAGGACTACTTCACATACAGAATGACAAGGGGACAAAAGAGTTCTCCTCCTTTTCACTTTAAAAAACTCTTACATTGAACTGCAGAAGTCCTGCTGCTGTAAGAATGACAAAAGAGACAAAGAGGACAGCAAAAAGGAGAGAATTTTACCTTTTCTCAGTCTTAAAAAGGAGAATCAGAAATAAATATTAAGATATATTTAAACATCAGTAAAGAGAAAATGATCAATTTACAAGCGTTATCCTATTCTTTTTTAAGGTATCTGTTGTAATTGTGATATTCTTATAAACTTAAATATCGCCGTGTTCAGAATTTTTTAACCAGCATAAGATTGTTTTTATGTTTGCAATTTTAAATTATAAGCTAAAACTTCTCTCTTTTAGTTTTACAGGCTCCCCAGATCTGCTCATATTTTTGGTCCATAACTCTTTCTATAATACTATGAGTTTTATTTTGTACTTCTACCATTTTGATATTTAAAATGCCTTTTCTAAACAACAGTGCATTGTAGTGAGGAAAAATGAGGCTAGAAAACATAATGAGGCAATATTTCTGACAAATCAAGAAATCAAGAATAACTATGGAATTGAGTTACGTATTAAAGTAAATCTGAAGTGCTAATTGTGTTTAAAATATATAACATGTCTGAGGTTCTTCCAAAGCTTGCAGAATTCACTGTCATGGATTTGAATATTTCCATATTCAAGAAGGTCTAAGTTATAAAGTTTCACCATGTTGCCATTGCTTTCAAAAATCATTTTGCATTTAATTTCTTTTTCTCAAGCAGTTACTTCACCTCTGACATTTCAAGAAATGACACGAAAGCAACAGGCTACTATGGCTTCTATTGTTCTTGGAGGTCAATATTTTCTGTTAACAGTGGAAGTGGGATGGAAAATGATCATTATAGCCTTGGCTGTGTCTAAAGGATTCTTTGGGTTTTGTTCATCATTTGCCATTTTCCAGCCAACACATCACACTCTAGAGGGGAAGAGCACCTAAGAATCTGCAATGCCAGTTTCTCTGCACTAGCAATAGGTAATATTATAGCTGCCATAAATGAGATTGTCAATTTAGTCAATGTAGCGAAGGTAGTTATTGCTTGCTACCTATGTGTTTAATTATTTGCATGCTTAGTTTCACAAGACTCGTTCTTTCATTAGACATAAATATGTATTTATTCTGAAAGTATATCCACAAGGCTCTATCTGGGCTCTTCTCTGTGCTCTGCTCTTCTCTTCACAGAACTGTGCTCTGGTCACTTGTTCATAAAAAGTTTCTCTGGTGGCTTGTCCTCTTTAGCTCTCCAATTTTGCTAAGTCTGAAGATTTGGGATTCTGCTGTGATCATTCATGAGATGCAAAATCTAAATGCCTTTCTTTCCCTTCCAGCTCATATGTAATTCTCTACCCGTTGAATTGCCTTCAGAATTATGATGTCGCAGCCTTGGCCTTGATTGCACTACAAATTGTTTAATTACTAGACTTTAGAGAAGCTGAATCTTAGTAATTAAGTTTTACGTTATAAAATCATACAATACTGAATAATCATGATTAAATTGTGATAAACTTCCTATTATATAATTGATGTATATTAAAATCATTCAGGTAAATAGGAATACAGATAATAAGGTGGCAGGGATGTCATAATGTCATTTCCGTGGGTGAAACTGAGTTAAAGAAACAAAACAAGACATCTCTTATAACTTACAGTAGCATAACTTTTCCACTAAAACCTGAGACCGGGCACTGTTTGTCTCTTTTAAAAGATTTATTTCCAAATTACTTTTCTATTTAATTTTTATTTCACATGTTAGTGTTAGCAATGTGGAATCAATGACTATAGAAACCAGCATACAGATTTAAGTCACTCAATGCTGTGTTGAAACACATCATTACTATGATAACAGTAAGAGGGAAATCTGAAGGATTTCCAGGTGCAGAATATTACAGTTAAGTTGGAAAAGAAATGGAACAATGTGAAACATTCTCATTTATATTGAAAACTGATGAATAGTCCTGACTGTTTAAAGACACTCATGGAATACACAGAAGACTTAAAATAGTAGGTATGTATTTTTTACAATGTACACCACTTGCTATCGATACCTGTCTCTCTGTAGCCATACATATAGTTTTCCAATTTTTCCTATTCAATCTAAAATTGTATTGTTTAGTATATTTAGATATGTTAGCCTGTACAGATTTTGTTGCTATCTATAGCTGTGAATTCATAAGATGGGAGAGAGAAAAGAGATATTAATATCTTATGGTTCAACATGTGTATTTATACTGTAAAACTACAAAATTTCTTACCACAGATCTCAAAAAGTAATCATATTGGTTTCTACTTTTTGTGGTTTTGCTGAGATTAATTCCAAGATCTTTTTTCATCAAGTTGTTCGAAGTAAATATGAAAGATTGTTGAACTGTTGGGTAATGAGGAAGATAACACTGATTTATAGATGATCTTTTGTGCAGATCCAGTGCAGCAGTTCTGACACTGCCAGAAAGTAATTAATTTGTTTAAATTGTAAATTGCATTGTCTAGAATGCTTATAAACTTTGGACAATTATTAAATAAGCAGAGTTGATGTTGGCTTTCATTAGGGAAAGGGAACTCAGAACTAAAGATTGAATATGTCCTCATTCAAGAAAAGTAATTAGCTAATTCCATCCATGATAGAGCAAAGCAAAATTCACATTGAATCTAAAATCTAATGAGTCATACATTACAAGAAAGTGCTAAATTGATCTTGCAATTTGACTACCTATCAGTATATGGAAGTACTATCTTAAAATTTATTAAGTACACTAAAATTGTTCCTCGCCACCATCTCTAAGGTTAATATCCTATGAATGATACTGTAGTTGAAGACCACCGCAGATGCACTGAAAAATAAATTATACCAGACAAGCCAAAACACTGCAGGATACCTACGTTTAAAACCATAAATTACACCAAACATGGAGATGGAATACAAACAATTTATGTCTGGAAACTGCTTAAATGTAACAGTGAGTATTGGAATTCTGTGTAAAATTATACATAATTTTCAGATTAATTTTTTGGGCAAATGTAGAATGGTTGTTATGCATAAGGTTCTCCAAAATAGTCTTCTGACTGCTCAAATAATATTTGAGACATTTGACATTTGTTGTGAATAAAGACTATGTGAATAATGAAACCTATTGCAATTTGTAGTAAAATTTAGCAGTGAAATGGCAATGAAAACTAGTGCAGTTATGAATATAAATTAGATATGTTTTGCACCTTCAATCTATTAAATTGCAATAGTTTAATTACTTGTACAATAAATTACATAATTATTTAATGAGAACTGGGAGTAATTATGTTAATTGTTGCTTGCCATTGTAAATCAAAAGGAGATAGTGTTTTATTGACAAATCCACTTTACAGAAGTATTATTTCACATGGAGGTGCCCAAGAAGATCCATAAATAAAGTAGGCTTATATTTTAAAGATTTGATTCAGCTACCACTGAATTCAGGAAGTCTTTCTATTGTTTTAGATGGTTGTTCGAGTGGATCCCAAAAAAGATCAGATTTTATTAATATTCTTAATGAATTAATTAGACAGTTCCCTCCTCTCCTGCTCTTTGTGTTCTTTCATTTTAAAAATGCAGATCCATCAAATTACCAACAACAGGTTTAGCAAATGGGTAACCATCTTACAGTCTGGCAACAAAAACATTAGGGAAGGATAGAAAGTTCTACTTAGAAGTTGCTTATCATTGTATAATACCTTACCTTCCAAATAGAAAATGTCATCTGTTTATTAAGTCACGTGTTTGTGTTTTTGTTTTTCCACGTGATTCTATGTTTCAGTGTTTTAGGGGAATAGCTGCAAATTCCAGGTGCCCTTGTCATGGTTTTGGCTGGACTGGACAATCAGAAGGAGGACCATTTGTGACCGTCCAATGGGGCAAATATTGAAGTTAGTTGACCTTGGTTGTTATAGCAATAAGTATAAACAAGAGCCTCTGTGCATACCATTTCTTGGTTTAAGCAGCTCTTATCACTCTTAGAGTGATTGTTTCTGAACAATATGCTGTTAATTTCAGAGTTTAGTTAGTTAGAAGAGGCCCAGCTAAAAAGTAAAATTACAAAACAGAAAATTGATTCTGTTTTACCTCAAACCAGGACAGCCCTCTATCCAACACTGAGGCTTTAAAAAACTTGTATTTTGATTATCATTGGGTTTATTTCCAGGAAATTGTAAGATTGTGTTTTGAAGTTCCTTCATGCAGAGTCCTTTGTGGTCTTTCTACAGCCTTTCTGGTTGGAGAGGCAATAGAAATTAGGCCAGTCTTTTTTGCGGGGGGACACTTACACTTTAAACACTTCCTGGTCACAGCTTATCAACATCTCTCAGGTGGAGAAATACTTGATCATGGAACTGAACAGAACCCAGATGTGGAATAGAATAAGCTTATTTTGGATGTGGTAGTTAGGTGAAGTTTGAGCACTCGAACCTACATGTCACATAACGTAACAAGTTCAGGATGTGAGTTGTGTGCAGAAATCTTGTGTCTGATTAAAAGAAGTATGAGAAAAGTCCAGGACATAGTAAGAGAAATCTTGACTGATTTTCTCCTGACAGAAAAAAAAGGTATACATTTTTACTGATGTGCTTGCAATTATCTAGCTATTGGAGAAGTAATAAGATTCATAGTTGTTGATCTAAACCATCAGTGCAAAACATATTTCTAACTCCAAACTTAGAGCTCTCAGTCTCTAAGAGTTGTTGGTGCCTCAGTTGAAACATAGGAAAGACTAAGTTTCTAATAATTTTTAGGCGCTCTAGAAATATAGAGGTGCAGAGCTACAACGATAGGAAACACTGTTCAATGAAGGAGATTGCCAGCTGATGCCCATCATAACATTGTAAGAAAAAAGGATAGTCCAACATCCTACAATGGATGTTTAGATCTAGCAAAACAGAATATAATTGATAGAGATTGCCAGTTGTGAGCTAAAAGAGAAGATGCTGAGTCTATTGCTAATTATTATGGTAAATGAAGAGGACACTCCAGCAACTGCAGTCTCTCAGGACATGGAGAATCATTTCTTCGCTTGACACTCACCTTATGAATTAAACCAGGATTAAATCCTGGGTTTGGCCTATTGAGCACAATGCAGCTTTGTTTAGCAAGGCATGTGTTTTTGCTGATTTGACTGGAATGGTCAGGTAGGACAAGCCAGAAGATCAGAACTATGGCTTACATCTGACTTTCCTTGATGTTTAAAATCTATGTAATTAAAAATGTTTAAAATTTTTCTTACATTAAGTTTAAAACCTTTTTTTTTTTCCAAATTAATTTAAGCCTAGTCAGTTGGTTTTGTTCTGATGCTTTTTACTGCACTGCAGTATATCTGTGATTTCCCAAGTATCACGTTTCAGAATAACTGTACAGGGTCAGACCAAAGAACCATTAATGCCAACCGTACCTATAAAGAGAGGCTGAGAGCAGGCATATGTTACTTTTCTTCTGTATTTTTCCACTGTCCAGCTACTTTCACTTCAGAGCAAAGAATGAAGTGAAAGAATTTGAAAGAAATTAAATCCATTGAAAGAATGGATATAAAATATTAGCAAAATTTTAATTGGAACTGACAAGATGGGAACTCTGCAAGATTATTAAAAGCTGTAAAAGTACAAATTGTTTTAGCAATTGTTATTAACAATAATTGCAATACCCACTGCAAGAGGAAAAGTAACAAGTTTTTGAGCTGTTTCTGTTGAGAGATACAGCCAGTGAGAATATTAAGTGTGGGTCTGTATAGGTATCATAACATTCATAGAAAAAATTCAGAACATAAAAAGGAGAAAAAAAAGTGAGACAATGTTTTTCTGATAAGCTGTTCTTTGTTAAATATTTGTGGTAACAATCATTTAACTTGAACAGATCCCCTAGAGTACCCTGTTTGCCCAGTAAGATTTAAGGAATCTCTGCTGAGAGACAATTCCTTAAAATAAAATTAAAAACAAATATGAGAACCCTGGAATTTTTAATAATTTTCTCTTAAGAAAGTTGAGTAGTACAGTTTCTTATCAGTCTAATGTGCAATTCTTCTCAGTCTTTTACGCCTTTTTTTTATTTTGATGTTTGTGTTTGTGAAATTTTGGTAATTTCTGCAGAAATGTCCTATAAAATATTGATTATATTATTAAAGCTTATATTATTGTTATCTATTTTTTGACACTACCAATTAAAAAGTAAGGAGATATGTGGACTCCATGGCAGTCATGGAAAAATATCTTATACATATATCTGAAGTTAAGCATTTTAACTGATAATGAAATTCCTCTGGTAGCTATCTGCTGTGTTTTAAAATATTTTTCTGTGCTGCAGAACTGTATAGTATCAGGCATAGCTCTCTTATTGTATTCTCCAATTCTTCTTTAGCACGTATGACTGTAAAGGTCCAGGTGGATCAGGTTAAGGTACACCTTACACCTCTGAGCATCTTGCTGGGGTGATATTCTTCAGAATACAAAAAGATGTGGGACCACATTTAGTTAGTAGCATATCTATTGGTTGGCTCCTCATGGAGGACAATTTGCTTCAGGGGATATCATCTGCAGGCCAGATTACTGGCAGCATGAGTCATCTAATACTCCTGTGATAAAAAAGTATTTTGCTTTTGGCTTTCCTTGGGGAAAGGAATGAAAGAAGGAATAAGTAATAAATATGATAGTAGGAACATGATGAGAAAAAGCAATCTAATAAAAATGAGTGAAATCCTGGCACTATTGAGGTTAGTAGCAAAAATACTATGCTCTGAAATATGACTGATGTTTATTCAATGGTAAGAACAGTATTGTTAATAATACTTAAGTACTAAATGTTAAAATTAAGTATTAAGACTGTTTCTCTCATAGGACAGATCTTCGGCTCTTTGAGCTTAGTTAAGAAGAAAATTACTTAGATGCATAGCCATTGTGCAGTTCACTTGGAATGAAAGAAGTAACTTTATGATGTAAACGACAGATGATAACAGCAGTAAGTGTTTTTAGTTAAGTTTGACTAACCAAAAGACACCTAATCCCTAAACCAATTAACTCAAAGGTAGTTGGAAAATGTTGTCTCAAATCCAAAATACTTTGATTTGATTGAATAAACAAAGACTTAGCAGCAAATATACATACCTTCCTCTAAGGAATCAAAACTTTCTTAGGAACTTATGAAATAAAGAAACTGTTAATTTATTACTTTAATATTAGAAAAAATACTAAAATCTGGGTAAATAAATATGGTGTGAATATAGCAAAACTTGTGAGATTCTAAGCTACATAGATAGATGCTCGATGACAAAAGAAGGTTTAGGTCACCGATACACATCAACACTGATTTATAAGCTTTGATGTCCACAAGAGCAGCTACGGTTACTATAATTGATTTAAATAATTTTGTTTGTTGGTTGTGGGCCTAGTATTCATCTAGTGATAGGACTAGATAAGTATGGTGGGTATGAACATGTACTTGAATTTATTTCAATTTAAATTTAATCTTACAAGTGAGGCAATGTGCTACTAATTGAACAATGGTGTAACTGACAATTTTCTTGGTTTGTTGGATTATTCAGGCAGTTTTGTCAATGTGACCTTCCTTAAGAATCTGCATCTGAAATATGGTATATTTAAAGTAGCAGGAAAATGACTAAAACATTTCTTTCAGATTAGCTAATACTGTAAATCATAGCATAGTTTACTCTTGATGATAGTTCAAGAAGGACGGGGAACTGCTGGAGAGAGTACTGCAAACAGCTAAAAAGACCATTAGGGGACTGGAACATCTCTCTTATGAAGAAAGGCTTAAGGATTTGGGTCTTTTCAGTCTGGACAAAAGATGACTGAGAGGGGATCTTAACAATATTTATAAATACTTAAAGGATGGGTGTCAGGAGGATGTGGTCAGTCTTTTTTCAGTGGTGCCCAGTGACAGGACAAGAGGTAACGGGCATAAACTTAAGCATAGGAAGTTCCACCTAAACATGAGGAAGAACTTCTTTACTTTGAGCGTGGCAGAGCACTGGAACAGGCTGCCCAGAGAGGTGGTGGAGTCTCTGTCTCTGGAGTCATTCAAAACCCACCTGGACATGTTCCTGTGCAACCTGCTTTAGGCAAACCTGCTTTGGCAAGGGGGTTGGACTAGATGATCTCCAGAGGTCCCTTCCAACCCCTATCATTCTGTAATTCTGTGACAACAGACAGTCTTCTTCCAGTTTGAAACATGCATTTTTCTTCTTTTCTCTTGGTGAACTGAAAATTAAAAGTTGGGCGTATTTAAGTACTGTGTACAGTTCTGTGGAATTATTGTCATGCATTTCCATAAAAGATTGCATTTTGTGTGCCACAAGATACCACACAAATGACAAATTGTGCTTATCAGTGCTTGTGTATTTATTTATTTATCTGTTTGTTTGTTTGTTTATTATTGGGGATTGTTAGTATCAATTTACAAATATATCTGTATTGCATAGTTTGCATTTTGCCTGGTGTTAATGTCCAGCTGGGTGAGCCACTGTACACCCAAGTTATTCAGTATGAAAAAATGTCTTGGGGGAAAGCTTTTTTGATTGTTTTTGAAGTCAAATTTTAATGATGGTCTAGGTTTTAAAAGGTAAAGCTTGATAACCACCTCCATCAAATAACATAAGTATATCATGATAGGTAAATATGGGGAATTATAAATCTTACATTATCAGTTTATCAATACAGACTGGATGATGAATTGATTGAGAGCTTCCCTGCATAGAAGGACTTGGAGATACTGATGGATGAAAAACTGGACATGAGCTTGCAATAGGCACTTGAAGCCCAGAAAACCAACCATATCCTGGGCTACATCAAAAGTGTGGCCAGCAGGTCAAGGGAGGTGATTCTGCCCCTCTACTCTGTGCTTGTGAGATCTCACCTGGAGTCCTGCATCCAGATCTGGGTTCCTCAGTACAAGAAAGACATGACTGTGTTGGAGTGGGTCCAGAGGAGGACCACAAAAAATATCAGAGGGCTGGAGCACCTCTCCTATGAGGACAGGCTGAGGGAGTTGCTGTTGTTCAGCCTGGAGAAGAGAAGACTCCAGGGAGACTTTATTGCAACCTTTCAATGTAGAAAGGGGTTTATAAGAAAGACAGATAAAAGGACAGGACAGGACAAGGGATTTAGATTTACATTGGGCATAAGGAAGATATTTTTTTATGATGAGGCTGGTGAGACACTGAAACAAGTTGCCCAGAAATTGTGGATGCCCCGCCATTGGAAATGTTCAAGGTCAGGTTGGATAGACCTTTAGGCAACTTAATATATTGGAGGATGTCCTTGACCATGGCAGGGTGACTGGACTAGATGATCGTTGATGGTCGCTTCCAACTCAAACCATTCTCTGATTTCATGTCTAGAAATCAAAACCAAACAAAAAAAAGTGACTCTCATTGTACATTTTGGTTTATTTTTTTAATCAGTTTCCCAAACCATCACAGAAAGAACCATAGTGTCAGGTCTATAGAGAAGAAATACAATGCTTTATCCTGACTTACTCATTTGAAAAAAGTCTCAGAAAATCAATTATTTTAAATCAAATATCTTGCATCAAAAATATTACAGGAAATTACTACCTTTAAAATAAAATAACACCTATGCAAAGATAATCTATTTCTAAAAGTATTTGGGAATAACTGATGGCTTAATCTTATGCTTGAAAGCTACTAGTGTGGCAATTTCTGAAACCTTTTCCTCATCTGCTATGTGTTTTGAAGAGATGCAGTTGTGAAAAATCTTTATTATTCAACATGCTGAATATCACTACTACACCATTTGTCTTACAGATACTTCTACAGCAGCAAAACAGTGAAACCTTCTGAGAAAGGGAGAGAAAAAAAAAAGCCTCTACTTGATGAAAATATGAAGTCACAAAATAATGAACATATCAAATATTATCTGCAGAATTCTCTGTAGCACACAGCTTTTGCAAGAGCCTTTCATTTGTGCAGCACAGCAGGAACAAAACAGTTTACCAAACAATGCCAGAATTTTCTGCAAAAGATTTACAATCTAAATTATGACATCTAAGAAATGTATACATAAACACTACAAAAACTAAATGTCTCCATACTGGGTTGACAAAGTTATGTAATTATGCCTTTCTAGGTATGAAGCAACCATCTATTATTTTGTCCCCTTCTAGGGGAACAGAGGTCAGTGTGAGAGAGAAAACATGGGAGAAACTGAGACAGGAGAGGGTATTTGTACAGCTATGAATAAAATGGTGTGGCAAACTAGGATGGGGAAAAGGAGGCAGTTAGATAAATCTTCAAGTGGAAGATGAGAAGCAGATCTTGCCTGCTGCACAACAACTTTGGGAGCAAGGGAACGAATAACGTTGAATAGTTAGAATATGTTTCATAAGGTATTTTTACATTGTAAATAAAGCCTGGAGGCTGCTGAATGTAAAACTCAAGGTCTCTTCAAAGTGCTAGTTGTGCATTATTTGCAAGGGCAAACGTAGCGATAGGATGAGGGGTAATGGCTTTAAACTAGAGCAGGGTAAGTTTAGATTAGATATTAGGAAGAAGTTCTTTACAATGAGGGTGGTGAAACACTGGAACAGGTTTCCCAGAGAGGTGGTGGAGGCCCCATCCCTGGAGACATTCAAGGCCAGGCTTGATGAGGCTCTGAGCAACCTGATCTAGTTGAAGAAGTCCCTGCTTACTGCAGCGGGGTTGGACTAGATAACCTTTAAAGGTCCCTTCCAACCCAACACATTCTATTATTCTATGATTATTTACCCCTTAAATAATCTTATATGCATCAGATTCCTGTCCTTCTGTGCATCCCATTTGTTAGAAGGTAAACACTGATGAATGCACTGCAAACGGTATTTTTTTTTCATCTTTCAAGAAATTACAAAGACATAAGTTTGGACAAAGAGCAACAACCAGATTCACTCTTGAATTCTCAAATAAATTGGAAATAAAAATCTCATTTGCCCACTATACAACTCTGTAAGAAGCAGAATGCAGTATGTCTTCTAAAACACTTCCAAATAATCCTGTAAACTGCAAGTGTGGAAGGAGGGAAAGAGCGTCTGCCAGCCAGTACATTTGACCTTTTCTTTCTGATCAAATGTGCTTGACAGTTACTTTTTTCAGCTGTATTAACCTATCCTTTTCTAATTTATGATTTATGGAACTTAAGTCTTTGCTATTACTCTTCTGTGAGTATGCTTCTTGGTTGTCCTGCAGAATCTTTCAGAGATCTAATACATTTCATTATTTCTCAAAATCTTTTTCTTATTTTACAATGTATGGAACACCACAGGACACTGGTTTATTAACATTTAGACATAAACTATTTTCCTTGAAATTTGGTGTATTATTGATAAATTAAATGTGTGTATTTAATGTTTGCTGATTCAGTGCAGTACTTTACTATATTTTATCACTCATCATACCTTGCTGATTTATGCTTTGCTTTGATGAAGATGAGTTGAACAAGTCTAGTATTTTAGAATTAGAGAGAGGTTTCTTTTAGTGTTTTGACCAATACTAGTTTTACAGTAGTATTAAATTAAGTGTTCCAGACTACCATTTGAGTGTCACATTCTGTGATGACACTACTACCAAAATTCTATCTCATTAAGACTGTCACACAGATTCCTCTAACAAAGATGACATAAATCCAAAATACTCTGCATCTCAGGTGACGAGAAACCAGGATGTGTACATTTTGAGTTTTGGCCAGTTAGAGTATTTTCAATGAAATTAAAAGAATTCTCAATATCAGGTTTATTCAAGGGAAATGATGTAAATTTTACACAGGATGTATCCTAAATGCCTCTCAATAATTTTGTGCCTGATTTGCGTAATATTTCATGTTATTTGTCTCAGTCATTTCTCTGTCATTCTAAGGAGTGTTAAAAAACCATATTTTTCACAAAATACTGCTTTTTGCCATGGTGAGAACAATAAAACATGGAGATGCTTGACACATTCCAGAAAACATCCCTTTTTCAGAAATTACTTTTCCACATTAATAAAGCAAGAGATAATGGTAATGTGTCCTTTCAATGTTTTTCCACCTTTCATCTTTTGCATTTATGGGCGGTTGTAGAATTATCCATATATAAAAAATTTACATCAGTATAACAACTTTGTTTTCGTAAGTATGATTACATTAAAATATTTGTGCATCTGCTGCATTTTAGCCTGAGCAACATAAGGCTCAGGCAAAAGTCCTTATATTTGTTCTTCTGCTGTACCGTGGAGATATTTGCTGTGTGAATAAAACATTTTGGCCTTCTCTATCCAATTTCAATCTAGGTCATGTCTGTTGGAGATGCTATAATAATAGGTTTTATTATCTTTCCAAAATATGTCAGCAGTACTGATGAGTTGATCTCTTCTGCGCATCCACATCGACTTCTCTTTCAAGAACGTTTTTTATGGTCTAAGCAAAGAATGTAGAAGTGTTTGGATTATTTCATAAGAAGAAAAGTTCTCCTAAATTTGAGAGGTTATTACACTCACACTCTTGTGCTTTTCAACAGTATCTGTTCTGCATTTTGCCAGTGTATAAAGTTAATAGCATAGTGGTAAAAATAAGTGTGTCAGATTATTGTGTTGTCACTTCTCTGAGAATTAAGTAATCTTTCAGGGAGGAATATAAGCACTGGACAGGCTTCAAATTACATAACTGGTTATTAAAAAATATGATGTATCGTTTGATCGTATTTGGTTAAACTTCTCTTCAAAGTTTCTGCCTTTATAGATGCATCTTTAGGCTAATAATTTGATTATAATTTGTAAAAGGTTTCTGGAAAAGATTCTCTGTAACACGTTAATGAAGAAAAAGATTGGTTCTCTAAAATATATATATATATTAATTATTTTAAATA